>JASXTE010000106.1:0-124173 GCA_030280995.1 Hemileia vastatrix | reverse complement strand
TTTGATGTCTCCTGTCAACATCATCATAATAATTAGTTTTCCACACCTGTTATCATAATCCCATAAAATCTTAGAAAATTAATGAAAATGAATCGGAATTTTGTTCCTCGAATACCTGAATAAATAGTTGTTTTGAAATATAGTGTGATTGCTGCTTATCTAGGTACAATAATTGGGAAAACTTCCACTAGTTCTAGAACTAGCAGTATAGAATAATTTTGCCGGAATGGTGATGACTCAAGTTCTGGTCAAAGCAAATGAGGAGTCATTTCCTAGGAAGGATGTGAACTACATGTCGTTGTCAATTCTCATCAAGCTGTAAGACTTTATGCTCAATTGAAACGTCAAATGCTCAAATTGTTTATCACATGGCATCCCAACTAACTCATTTTTTATTCCAATATTCTAACATACAGTTTGTTTTTATCATTATGGTCAAGGTGACAAGGTATTTGCTATTGATTCTGGTTAATCTAGATCATTCCTGATTACTGCTGGAATGGTCCAGGGTGAATTCCTTCCATTTCGTTGAGTCGAATATTAGTATCACGAGCCAATCGAGCGTACTTGGCACTGTGATGTTGCTGGAAGTAACCAATGTTATCCATCTTGGATCTCATCAGAGTGGTTACTTGATGATCGATCTTTTTCAATATTTGTTCTTCCTGCAGGTAATTCAGTAGGAACATGAATCTCTCATGTGCACCAGCTGGATCTCTGTACAAGTGTTTAACCAGAAATCGAGTGACAGGATGCTTTTCGTACTCAAAGTAGTGTGGTCGATAACCCAATGGTGTTTCCACCAATTCAGCTTGACCCTCGAAGACGTCTGTGTACCAGGCAAAGATGGTAAAGAGGAAACACGGTGTAACCAGGTATGCGTGCATGAAGTTCTTGGCAATATGGTGTTGTAGGTTTGAAGGCCACACTTCCATTGTATTTCCATGTCCACCATGACGAATGGGAGCACTTCGTTTAAATAGTGACACACAGGGTCTAAATGGCCTTAATTTGGATAAGATCATGGTTACCTGATTGAGTGTTTTGATGTGTGGTGTCCTTTGAAAGGAGAATCAATGTTTTCATAAAGTAAATCAGCTGAGGGGGTGAATTATCTAGTGCACAATTTTGTCAAGTACTGAAGCTGTCGGTGAGTATGATTGATTCGATTGATTAAATTTCACATGTTTAAAATTTCCTAATTAAAACAAGATACTCATTCAATTTAAATTAAAATTTAAGCAAAAGATTCAAATTCTTACCATGTAAAGCACAATTGAAAGTTTTCCATCAGCAGTTTGTTTGATCTGAGTTTGCGTATGATCAGCTGTGCAACTCATTTCAAACATCTCGGCCCTCACTGTATATTATTTTGATCTACCAAAGAGTTATTCAAGCAATTCATTCGTTGTATCCAATTGATTGTACAACAATGACTTAAACCTTTTGAAATGGGAATAATGTAAAACAAGTTAAATTTACAACTTAAACCACAGAAAGAGTCACCTTGAGTAAGAGTTAAATAACAGAATCAACTCAGGGTCGTATAACATCCACAAATCTTTTTTTTCTACCCACATTGTAAGAAACAACAGTATTAATGGAATCTTCAGGTAAGAAAAAAGAATGATTTTATTTGAATGATCGAATCTAAATCTATTGTAAATGAAGAAACAATATGATACGTGACATTAAACACGCAAACAGTAGTCTTGCTTTGTTGACACATTTATTATTGTTCATTGTAAATTGTTTATTATCTATGACACATGTAAAGTAGTAGTCTTGGCATAACTGTATGATGAGTTTCGTATTTCTATTTTCCTGTTGCATAGTGATGACTGAAAATGATTATTTTGTTATTCGTCCTTCAGACACCCACAGGCTTCTACCTCAGGCCTGTCATATTGAATCACCAGTTAATTCATCACCTGAACCACATCAACATCATAGTTCAAAGGAACCACCTGAAATTGAATTTATACCTGAGTGTGAATCTCTAATTAAAAAATCAAAAATGACCCGTGAAAAGAATATCAATCGATCTACATCTGATCTAGCTGATGATTCAACATATTTTAGTGAACAAGTAAATGTACCTCAAAATGGCAATTATTCATTTAGTTGGAAAAAATTATGGGCTTTCACTGGTCCTGGTTTTTTAATGTCAATTGCTTATCTTGATCCTGGTAATATTGAATCTGATTTACAATCAGGAACAGTTGCTCAGTACAAATTATTATGGTTACTTGTTTCATCAACAATATTTGGTTTAATTGTACAAATATTATCAGCAAGACTTGGTACAGTTACTGGTTTACATATGGCTGAATTGTGTCACATTAAATTTGCTAAATTACCACGAATAGCATTATGGATAATGTCAGAAGTCGCCATCATTGGATCTGACATGCAAGAAGTCATTGGAACTGCAATTGCATTGTATTTACTAAGTAATGGACATATTCAAATATGGGTTGGTGTGTTGATAACAATTTTAGATACTTTTACATTCTTATTCATTGATAAATATGGATTGAGAAAACTTGAAGCATTCTTTGGTTCACTCATCACCATCATGGCAATTGCATTTGGCTATGAATTTTTCACCGTTAAACCACAAGTAACATCAATATTATCTGGATTAATTGTACCATATTGTTCTAATTGTAAACCAGCAGCATTAACTCAAGCAGTTGGTATCATTGGTGCAATAATTATGCCCCATAATTTATATTTACATTCAGCTTTAGTTAAATCACGTAAAATTGATCGAAGTAAAGAATCTGATGTAAAAGAAGCAAATTTTTATGTTTCCATTGAATCAGCTGTTGCACTTGGTGTATCATTATTAATCAACATCATGGTTACATCAGTTTTCGCCTTTGGATTGTATGACAGAACAAATCAAGATATCAATCAACTTTGTTCAACTTCATCACCATCTCCAGTGATTAAGACTGATGATATATTTCCATCAAATAATGAAACAGTTGAAGCTGATTTATACAAAGCAGGAATATATTTAGGTTGTGCATATGGTTTACCAGCAATGTACATTTGGGCAATTGGAATATTTGCAGCTGGACAATCATCAACCATGACTGGTACATATGCTGGACAATTTGTTATGGAAGGATTTTTAGCAATTAAATGGGCTCGATGGAAAAGAGTTTTACTCACACGAAGTTTAGCAATTGCTCCAACATTATCATTAGCATTATCAGTTGGTTCAATAACTGAATTAACTGGTATGAATGATATGTTAAATGTTTTAATGGCAATGATGTTACCATTTGCTTTACTTCCTTTAATGATATTTTCATCATCTACCCAAGTGATGGGAAAATTTGTCACATCTTGGTGGTCCAATAGATTTTTATGGATTTTATCAGCAGCTGTTATCTCCATCAATTTATCTTATGTTTTTGTTTTTGTTAAAACTAATTTACCACCAACTTGGTGGATATATACATTAACTACTGTATTTGCTCTAATTTATATATCTTTAATTGTATATTTGGTAAGTATTCACATATATATATATTTATCATCATCATAATTTAACTAATCAATTGTATTTTATTCTATTTACAGTTAATTTGTTTGTTAGTAGTTTTAGGATATGATGGATTAACTCGTCTCCCAATCATTGGACCTTATGTTAAAGATGAAATTAACTTACAACAAGTAAAAGATGATGATTTACCTTACCAATCAACTTCAAGGCCAGCTTTTTAACCTAATAATTTTCTAGTTGACACATTTAAATTTACACCTTATTCACAAAACAATCAATTTACCTTTGCTGGTGATAACGTAAATAAAAATTTGTCATGACTACTGTTTACTCTTGACTTGTGTTTGCCTTACTTCGGTCACTATGTAATTTACACAAGTTCACATCAACATGAACAGTTTTCTCTCGTTTAACCATTTTGACCGTTTGAGTCTACTTCGAATGGTGATCCATTGATTCAATTGTTGACAATGTTTCAACTTCATTATGCGAAACGATGTTTCACCTTTTTCTACAGTTGTCTTTGTTTAGCAGGTTGTCTGTATTCCATCAAATCAGTCACTGACAATTACTTTAGCTACTTCATGACAACCAAAGTTAAAATTGAATTACCATCTAAATTAAAACCACCAGCATTAAATATTTGCCTTCGATATGTTGATGTGTTTGATAAGAAATCATTCTTCAATCAATCAAGTAATAATTTAAAATCATCCCATAATTCAGTTGAAAATGTTGTAACAATTGAAGACATTTTTAAATTTACTCCAACAAATACGGCAAATTTATTAGTTAATTGTTTATATCGTGAACCAGAATCATATGATTTCACTGAAATTGGTGATGAAAGTTGTCATAAATATTTTCAAGTGACAAATTTTTTCATGCAAAATTATATTTGTTATCGAATTACTTTAGAACTAAATTCGACAAGAACAACATTATATACATACAATGTACCAGCATTTTCATTAACATTTCCAAATATATTATATTCGGTAAGTTTTTCACAAAAAGTATTTAATTCAGCAGAATATATAAAAATAATTTTAAATGAAATAATTCAACATCCATTTCGTTCAGCATCATTTGCACCACGAATTAAAAGATTTTATGAAAAAGATACAAAAATTGCACGATATAATTTTTTTTCAGCAACATATTATACAGTTAATAGTACATTACTTCCATCACCATATGCAACTAATTGTGTACATTATAATCATTATCAAATGGTAGATAAAGAAGATTGTTTAAAAAAATGTTTAATTGAAACATGTATAAAAAAATTCAATCGTTATCCATATTCGATCTTAGAACAGAACAAAGCTGATTATCGAATAATCAATGAATATGAATTGGAACATAATTTAACAGTTAAAAAACTTTATTATCGAATTGAACGTAAATGTAATTTAAAATGTAAACCAATTGATTGTCATGTAAGTTATACAGTTACATCAATTAGTAAAGATCCACAAGCTCGTCATATGACGTTTAATGTTTTAATTCCACAATTTCCAAATTATGAAATAATTTATGCAGCTAAAATTGAATTTATTGGTTATTTTATTTATATTTTATCATGTTTTGGTGTTTGGTTTGGTTTATCATTTTTATCACTCAATCCATTTCGAATTCAATGGAATTCTTTAATTAACAAAATTAAAGAAAATTCTATCAAAATAAATGGCGGGAAAAATATTCTACGTAATCGTAAAATTGCTTTTATGGCAAGAAGTCAAGAATATCAAGAAAGTTTATGTTTATACTGTATGCAAACAAAACTAATCATAATGAATGAAATGAACGAAAAACTTGAATATTTGAATAATTTAACCGAAATACCGAATCATCTTTAAGGACAATAACTTCTTCATCAATCGATTTTTCCTTGATGTGTTTTCAATGGTAATCTTTATAAATGTCAACTGTTTGTCTTCATTTGTATTCATTACATCAGTTGACAACATAAATGTCATGAGAATCAACAACACCTGGTTATTATCGAAAATAACAGTCCACAGAACACTGTTCATTTGTTGTTGTTCTATCGAAATATCAAATAAATCGAGACAAGTTCTTCAAAGTCATGATGAATGTCACCAATGAAAGTAATTCGCGTGTTCAAACTTTCGATATAATTGAAGAACAACTTGAAAAAGAAGAACCAATTAACAAACCTATCACAAGACTCATCTATGACAATTACTTTTCATCTAAAGTTGCAACTGCTCGTTTTATCTTTATGTTATTCGCATTTGCTTACACTGGATATCAATTGGTACAATTAACTAAATTTTACTTTCAATATGAAAGCAAAGTATCAATTGAACTTGAACAATTGGTTAATTTAGAACATTCATTACCTGGTGTAACTATTTGCAATAAAAATCTTATCTCAACAGAAGAAGCTTTCAATGTTAAAAGTAAAGATTTAGATCAAATTCATGATTTACTGAAAGATTTTTTGTCAAATTTATCATCACTTAATTTAACAACTAAATCACAAGATAATTTACCACCTGAATTATTGAAGAAGAAGATTGAAATTTACGAATCGTACATGTCAACTTATTACGCAAAGTTATCAGTATCAACTCAATTGAATCATGGACCAGCATTGGACAAATTTTTAGTTCACCTTGGATGTAATCGTAAAGGTTGGCCTGAACGAGATTCTAAGAGTAAGAGAACACAAGAAAGTTCTTACCTTTGTGAAGATCGTAAATGGTTACACACAGCTCAAGGTAAAGGTAATTGTATTACATTATTTCATGCTGCAGCACCTCAAGAACCTGGATCACATAAAAAACGTGTAGAATCTCGATATGTGGTGGATACTTCACCTATTGATCAATCACTCAATTCATTTGTACCATTAGAACTTGCTAAATTTGTCATTGATTTTGGACCTGAAAATTACACTGATTTACGAAAACAACCTGGTGGTGAAATAATCTTTCATGACAATCGATCAATACCACTTGAAGCTGCTCTCAGTTATACCATTTCACCTGGCAAGTATTATTTGTTCTATGTGAAGAAAAGTTCTACTCATTCATTAGAACCACCATTCAAGAGTCAATGTGTTCGATATTATGACAAATATTGGATGAAGTATCAAAATCTTCAAGCAAACATATCAACCATCAATGATATGCCATTGTCACGAACTCAATGTATTGAACATTGTTTACTTGAAAGAGTTCTTAAAACACTTGAATGTTGGCCCAAAGAAATTCCTTTTGTCAGTGGATATCAATTGACACCATTGTTAAAAAAATTGCATGAAAATTTAAAAGAAAAAGATATTGTCTGGTGTCATCGTAAATACAGTCGTAACAATGATCAGTTAGTTAAAGTATTTGAAGATTTTTCTAAAGAAGAAAAATATTGTTTACAACAATGTGGTCAAGATTGTTTACGTGATTATTATCAAACATTCTTTCAAGAAATCGATTGGCCATCAGAAGAAGCCATCATGGTTGAAAAAGATGTCAAAGTTCGAGATAAATTACGTAAATTGAAATCATGTTGTGCATTGATATCTTTACGATATAGTACACCTCAAGTTAATATCAATGATATTCAACCTAAAATTACATTTACTGATTATTTGTCTGAATTTGGTGGTACATTATCAATGTACATTGGTATATCAATTATATCATCATACACAGTAATTGAATTCATTGCAAATCGAATATACTACAGTAGAAGAGTCAACGCAATTGCTCACATTCAATTGTACTAATAATTAACATTTGAATTTGTTTTACTGTTTTTTTATTGTTTTTTCATCACTTAAACACGTTCAAATAATGTCCATCGATTATGATACATCGGTTTACCTACAGATGAAACTGGTCCACCGGTGAAAGTTCTTTCAAATCCACTTGAATCTCGAATTGTAACCTTATTAACTAAAATTTGATCACTTGATCGTGAATCTCTTTCAACATATTTTAATGCTAGCTGAAAATAAGTTGACAAAGGATATGCAATATTGACAAAGTATTTTAAAGTACTTCCTGGAGCAATTGTAATTGTATCAGGAGTCAATAAATATGATAAATTATTCACTCTTAACCATAATTTTCCATTAGTGTAGTAACTTGATGAATTAACAAATATTGTAACATTACTTGTGCACCCTGTAATAATTAAATATGTGTATTAATAAATATTCAACTTAATTTAATTCAATTGTAATTACTTACATGCAGCATGTATACAGTAGAGAAGGAATATAGCGATGATGGATTTCATTGTAAAACAAGATATATCTCAATCGAGGATAAATGATCGATGATGTTTAATTCGGTAATTATTTTATCAATTAATTCAACAAGTGAATTTATGCACACTGTTGATTTGAATGACTAATTCAAATTGTATTTACAGCATAAATGATTGACTCATCTTCCAAATGATAACAATTGTAGTAACAACAACCACAACCTTGTGATAAATCACCATGAGCAACAATCAAAGTTGATTAAGTGAAAGGTGGCACCACCAATGGTTGAAATTGTGGTAAATATTTGAGTTTGAATGACAATTTAAAGGATATTTTCACAAGTAAGAAGTTCTAAGTCGAACTACATTAGATCACACGTTTAGGCCTGTGGCCCAGTGACACACTAACCTCTGGTGAAGGTCAGTGCTCAAGCGCGAGATGAAGATTTAAACAATGTCAACACAAGACAAACATCGTCAACCCTCAAGTTATCCATTTGATTGGTTAAATTCTATCAAATCAAGTGAACCTGTTAAAAGCATTCCAAGTAAAAGTGTCCTCATGTTCTCTTGATCTATCTTATTTAGATAAGAATAAATTTTACTTTACTGATTTACATAAAAATTTATTCAACTGTAACAGTTGATCAAATGTAAAGACAAACAAAATTATTGGTAATAATTTAATCTTACTGTTGAACCAGTAAATTTATATTTAAGTAAAAGAAATGTCAAGTTTTTTCCAGGTCAAGTAGTTCATGCAATTGATTGGAAAAAAAATACTTCCACGAGTTCATTAGCAAAAGAAATAATTGACACAATCAAAGTTAAAGTAAGTTCAACATGAGTACAATTAACACTTGTAAAATATTAAGGACAATTAATGACAAAACAAAATAAAATAAAGGAAATGACAATTGTAATTATACTCCTGTGGATCGATGATCTTGACAATAACAATAAACATTATATGTTGTTAATATTTGCACAAAAACTTAAAAAAGATAAATGTTGAGTGAATTATTTTCTTGAGTTAAATGAAAATTTAGCACAAACAAACGGATGAATCAATTGAATTCATACAAATATTATTATTTATCATTTTTTCTTAACCATAGTGTAAATTGTACACATGAACAACATTTATTATTTACACTTAACAAGTGAATGTAAATGAAAATGAAATTTTTTCTTTTTTCCTTCAATTGAAAGTGACAAGTGATCAAATATTTTATTGGAAACGCCTTTTTGTATTCTCATTTTCTTTTCATTTGACTCTTGACACATAATGTAAGAACAACAGAACCAACAACATCAACAACATCAACAACAAGGACGTTAAGGAAATGTCCTGAATAATCAATTGACAAACTTGCGCCAAATTTCAATAAGTACAACAACAAGAATAAGAACAACAACAACAACAGCAACAACAACAAGTGATTTACCATGAATTGTCAAATGACATTTACTTCTGCGCTGGTCAATTAAATGTAAAGTCTGATGTAACTCAGTTGACATGAAAGTTTAAAAAGTTTATACTATACATCAAGGATACAAAGTTTACTTGGTTCATTTGACTGTTAACGATAAACGTGTAAACTCATTCATTGACAACTGTTATTCAATACAACTTTACACCAAGACCAAGACCAAGAAGAACAATGATGAAGATAACTTTAATTCTTTGTATTTGTTTGTTAACCCTTTCCTCGGTTATTTGTGCTCGTGGACGTAATCGTGCATCATCACGTGATTCATCCTCATCCTCATCCTCATCATCTTCATCCTCATCTTCACCTTCTTCTTCACCATCTTTATCATCATCATTATCATCATCTTCATCATCTAAAAATTGCAATCTTAAACAAATGGATAAATGTGCAGTCACTGTAATGGTATTCGGTCGACGTGATGTATATTTACCAGTTAATGAAAAAGAAATGGGTCCACATTGTCAAGAAGAATATGATGCTGAAAAATGTGTTAAAGATATTGCTCGTAAATGTCTTAAACCATTACCACGACAATTATTAGGTGTTATAATGTTAGGTGCATCACAAGTTATTAAACAACGATGTAATCCAATTGGTACACGTGAATATTTAAGTCATTATAAATGTATTAACAATACAATACCAGAATTACATGATTGTATGGATCAATTGGTTGTTACATTACAAGAAATAACTAAAATGCCATCTGATCAACGTATACCACATGCATGTTGTTCATTTTCACGTTATATATCATGTTCAGTTCGACCAATTAAAGATCAATGTAAAGATGATTCAACTGCTGAAAATTATATTGCTGTTAAAATGATTAAAGGTTATGCATCTGAAGTTATGGATTTAGCATGTCAAGGATATGAAATTGGTTCACCTAAATGTTCTAAATTAACCCTTCCAGATGGTGGATTCAAATTGATTAACAATCAACTTGATATGTACAAAAATATTACCGATCGTCCGTATTCTATTCTACCTCCATTTATTGATATATTTACACAACAGTAAACAAAAATTTTCTTATTTTTTTATCTTTTTTTTTCTCTCTTCCTTTTTTTGGTTTTTTTTCCTTTTAATTTTTTTCCTTTTCTTTCACTCTTTCATTCAAATGATGATTTTACTTTCGCACACAAAATTTGATGGTTTTTTTCCTTCGAAAAATAAATACGTTATTAATGCGATTACAATAAAAAAAAGTAATTTCAATTAGTTTACTTGTGTTTTTATCAGTTTTTTTGACAATTGGTCAAGTTAATGAATTTGTTCTGTCTCTCGAAGATTCTTAAACATGTTCAACTCAAACCACGGTCAATGATATTTTCAACACCAGAAAAACATTGTGTCATCGTGATTATGTAAGTGATGAAATTATAAAATAATGATGTAAATGATAAAGTTTTTTAAAATGATGTCTCAAAATATACATCTTCACAATTGATATACACACAGAATAGACACTTTACAATGACAATGACAATGACAATGTTCTCAATGAAGAAGAAGGATAAGAAGAAGAAGGAGAAGAAAAAGTGTCAATTGAAAGATTCAAGTGAATGAATGAGCATGATCAACTAACTTATAGCAAGTACTTGAGTTGAGGAAGAAAATTACTTCATTTCATTGTTACCTCAACATCACCTGTACATATATAGTAAATTCGACTAAGCGTGGGCTTACGGATGTACTCATCTTTTTCCCTTGTCAATTCATACATACACATTGAACATTGAAAGAGAAGACAAAATAATAGTAAAGAAAAATACTCAATGAATTCTATTAATAACTTTTACTCATCATTATATTTCTTCAAACTAGCAAATAATGAACTGCGAATGTTCGGTCAGGTTGTTGCACTTGATAAAACTTCCTTCTTTCTTTCAAAATGAAAGTATTACTTTGCTTTTTACTCTGATCATTGAGTCATTCAAAGAAGAACATTCATTCAATCAACATCCAACAAAAGATGCTCATGAGTCAAAGTCCACCTTGTAACTCAATTCCTCAAGTTACAACAGTTACAAATGATACAAATGAATCGTTTCAACCATTTTTAATTGGTATTTTGATCATCTTAATGACCATTGGAATTTGCACCATGATTGTATGTGTCATAATATTTACTGTTTCATTTTTTGGTAAGTTTATTTATTATCACCTGTAAAGTACTTACATTGTGTAACATCTTAATTATCATTGTAGCACACATTTTAGTTGATCCAAATGTTATGACAAATTTATCATCAAATTCATGATGATTTTCATGGACAATCAGGTGAGTTGATTGAGATGTTAAGTTGATTATCGACCAAAGATGATATTTCTTCCTCCTTTTTTACCTCCACCAGCGATTATCAAAGGAGACCATCCACCACCACCACCACCACCACCACCACCATAATAAGGTGACCATCCATAATCATATCCACCCCATCCACCGGCGATGATATCACTGCCAGCCATGACAAGACCACCAGGCCATCCAAATCCACCGGCAAGGATTAAACCTCTACCTTTACCACCACCAATTGATGGATTGAACATTAATTTCATTATTAACAGTACAAAAATTATCTTCATTGATATCATATCATTTAAATATTAACTGTGAACCTTTTTTCACCTAATATCACTCTTATATAATAATTTTATTGCATCAGTAATTTTGCCTCACTTTATCTTTATCTTGTCTCTCCCTCTCTCTTATACTCTAATTGAGTTAAATTTTCATTATCAATTGTTAATTTCATACAAAGTTGACAATTAAATTTTTCCAAATACCATTAGTAAATACAATTTGTTACTTAATTTCATGTGACATTTTTATATTTCATATTTTCATTGAAGGATAGATAAATGTATTTACCATGATAATTAAGTACAGGAAAAACAACTCACCCGACAAGGAAATTAGTCAAATTTACTGAGATTTATGTACGTGTGTATGACCTTTGTCCCTCATTCGAATGATCAACTTTTATTTTCTGTCAGTATGTCAATTCTCAAGCATCTTTATCTCAAGATAATTGATTGACAAGGTTTAACAAGATTTACATGATTCTTTGACACCCATTGGTCCATATTGTATACTGACTTTTCATATGTTGATGTTCACAGTTTACTCTGTTCAAGTTACAATTAAGTAATTCACTCAGTACTCGTGATTGGCAAAGAAAGTTGAATTTAATTTTTAATCAACACACACGTCATTTTATACCATCTTCTTGAACTTTTTTAATTCCATCTTGCAATGTGTTAAGATCCACATTTTTGTCGATGATTTTCACATAAGTGCCTGCTTTAACTTTAAGGATAACAATCCAATGTGGTAATGCTTTAGCCATGAATTGTATGTCTTGAAGAGCATCTTGTGGAGAAAGATGAGCTGAATAACTTTCAACAAGTTTTTGAGTAACTTTTTCGATTGGTAAAGTAGATTTGCCTTCACCATTGAAGAAAAATTTAATTATGCGAATGAATTGTTTTATCCTTTCCAATGAATTAGCTTCTTTAGCTTTTTTCGATTCTTCTAATTTAGCTAAATTAGCTTTTTCTCGAGCACGAACAATATCGAGAAGTGTTGTGGAGATTCCTTTTAAGGCACCAGATTCAATTTTTTTATCACTCAAATCACTCAATTTAGTCTCTGGTACAACTTTTCGTGGACTTGTTTTGATTCTTTCGATGAGTTCATTTACATTGAATTTTTCAACAGTTTGAGGTTTTTGATGAGGAAGATATTTTTCGTCGTATTCTATTGGTGGAACAGTTTCCAAATCGAACTTCGGATGCCATCTTTGTAATTTTTCATGATCAATGTGCATTAAAGGATAATTTTCTTCAAGGAATGATTTATGATATTTCTTCACCCTTTCATACAACCTGTCAATTAATTCATTTTTTCGTTCCAATTTTATTGATGAGGAAGTATCAATTGGAATGAGAGGGGATTGAGGATCGTCACGATCTTCGAATCTGGATGGTTTAATGATGAGTATATTTGAAAGTTTGGATGATGATGATTTAGAATCGGTAGATTTAACATATTCTAGTATAAAAGATTCAGGATAAATGGTTTTTATGGTAAGAAGTATTTTGATGTCAAATGTTTTCTTACACATTCTTTCAACACCAATTTTGATTTTCTCAAATGTAGGTACTTGACGACTTCTCATCAAAAGGTGTATAATTTGATCCATCGAAACGAATATTGTAATCAGATTTTCATAAATTCGAGGTAGACAAAAGGTAATATTTTTAATATCAGTCGTTTCTTTGAGTGTAACATCTTTGGTGTTGTTTTCTTTTTGGCAAGTGATGGCATTTTCAATTTTGGTTGTCGCTGTCACGACCACATGTGATTCTGTAGAAACTCGTTGTTTCTTGACAGGTAACACAACTGTTTCAGGTTCAATTGTATCTTTGGTTTTTCTAATTGGAATTTCAGAGGTTAATTTGAAGAAATCGGTAATTTTCTTTTGATCACTCATGATGATAATGATGATGTTGGTGATGGAAAAAACCGATTCAAATGGACGACAATTTCAGCTAACCGAACAGACGGCCCTCTAACGGTATGCACACCTGACAATAAATGGGTGAAGTGACACCTAACGGTTTAACTTTATTATATACTATGTGATTAATACAGTGTATAATGCTTTATCATCAAAACACTTTAAATCGCTACCCGCCAAGCACCTGTTGCCTAACACTGCCATGAAATACCATTACGAAAATCAAATTGTGGTGGTGGAGCCCACATTTGAGGGTAAGTTCATAGCTATTGAAATGTTGTAATGCTGAAGTAATTTTAAATTTTTTGTTCTTCCTAGAAATAAAAGACATTTCATGGTGTATTAATAGAATTGATAAAATACCAAAAGCTTCAGAGGTTGGTCTGGTCAAAATGATTCCACCAAAAGAATGGATTGCTAGGAAAAGTGGTTATGACGGTATTGAATCTATGAATCTTACTCCACCTCCTATGAGGCAAACTTTCAACAAATTGAGAAAAGGAATTTTATCCTGGCAACGAGATGATAATGATCCGGAGCTAGCAAAATTATTAACTGTTGATTCATATAGAAAATACATTCTAGAAAATAATCCCACTCCAGATCATCATGATGAAGATGAGCTGGCTGAAATTTACTGGGATCAGATGAGAGACAACGCTACGGCTCTTTATGCAGCTGATGTCCCAGGGACTTTATTCGATGCCGATCAAAAATATTTCAATCTTGGGCAATTGCAGTCTCTGTTCAATGTTGCCGCTAAAGAAGCTGGCATTCACCTTGAAGGTGTGACAACTCCATACCTTTATTTCGGCAACTGGCTATCTTCATTTCCATGGCATACAGAAGATCATGATCTGTCCTCGCTGAATTATCTTCATTTTGGTCAGCCCAAAACTTGGTATGTCATTCGACCCAGTCAAAATGCTGCATTTGAAAGGCTGGCAAAGAAATTATTCAAAAGCTGCAATTACAACAGATGTAAATCATTTCTACGTCATAAACTTTGCATTATAGCACCAGAGGTTTTGGAAGAGAATGGGATTAAATTTGCTAAAACTACTCAACATGCTGGTGAATTCATCTTGACAATGCCTGCTGCTTATCACGCCGGATTTAACCATGGATTCAATTGTGCCGAAGCAACTAATCTTGGAGAACATCGATGGATCAAATATGGTTGCCAAGCTAAATTGTGTTCCTGTCCTACCGCAGCAAGTCCTTTTTTCGACATGAGCTACTTTGCTGAAACTTACGACTGGGACTCGATTGGTCTAGCATACAAACAACTCTAAAAAACAAAGTACAACTTGAGTCATTTTTCATCAAAAAATCGTCTATTAAATGCTTGTCATGTTCAACTGTTCGTTACATCTTGACACCCATTCATCTCTACTCAATTGTGATACAACTATGATAAAAAATGTATAACAGAATATCATAAAATCGATCTGATATTATCATCTGGACAACCTATTGCTCAATACTTAATACTTATTAAACCTAAGGTCACTATTTGATTTAACACTTGATTGTAATGACTTCCGATGAATCTTCTGGAAAGTAAAAGTTGTTACTTGTTAGAATAATCCGGTTTTCACTTGTCCTTTTACTTGTGTACAAGTTCCTCCCCGTTTGTTAACTTTGCTCACCCGGATGACCTAAATGTTATTCTTTTATGTCCATTCATTGCATTTCACTCTGTCGGTCAGTTGATGATAGAATTACTTTCTCACTTGTACCATTGGTTTATACTGTGTTATTCATTCATCTGACCAAATTGTATCGTATTTAAATTTACTCAATGTCTCCAAATATATCTCGTTGGTTACCCAAAGTCTTTCATGGTAAGTGTAATATTGATTAATCTTCTTGTTGTTGTTAATTCATGTCTGATTGACACTTTCAAACCAATGATTAACATGATTATCATGATTATCATGATCATCATGATCATCATGAAATATCATGTAATGATTTTGTCATAATTCGTGATGATTAAACATATGAAGATGTTAATTATTTCAATATCATTAGAAAATAATAATTCAACCTGACAGGTGTATAGACATGTTTGTGAAAAACACACCTTCAAGTGAAATCATTCAAATGCCCATATGGATTGTATGTTGTATATTCAGTCGTAAAAGGAGGTGGATAAAGTAATGCGTGGGAAGTAAGTTAACATCGCAGATGTCAGTTCATTCAATCGTATCTTACCAGTTAGGCCATTTGATATACCTCATCAATTGATGTTTACTTATATCTTCTATTATATTATTTTCATATTTTCTTATCTTTAACCTTTAATTCTATTTGTGCATATGTTTAGAAAGAAGAAGAAAAAAAAGAAAATATATACTTTACATTGATACTATCATTTTCCTTGTTTAATGTGTAAATCAATTTATTGATTGAATATTTTTTCATTCCAACAGAAAACATCAAATCAACTGAAGGAAATAAAATGAATTCATCATCAAATGATGATGCTCATGATAAACAAGTTAATGATAACTTATCTTCATCTCATACATCCATTGATGGTCATTCTCAACAAGTTAACCAATTGATTAACAAATTTAAACTAAAATGTCCAGATTTAAATGACAAACTTATACAATTGAAAGAAACTATTTCTACCAAGAATATAACCAATGGTAAACAATTGGATGATACGTTTTTACTTCGATTTCTCAATTGTCGCAATTTCGATGTTGATGCAACAGCTGATTTGATCAAAGGATACTTTGCCATGAGAAAAGAACATCCAGAGTTTTTCTTGCTTCCTTCGAGAGTGAAACAAGTATTTGATGAAAATGTTTTCACTTTGACATCCAAAGATGAAACTTCTGGTCAGCGAGTTCTAATCTTTCGACCGGGCAAATGGTTACCATCAAAGTATCCGGCATCTTTGATTGCAGCTGCTCCTGTACCATTTTTTGAAAATATCTGTCAAGAAGAAGGTGAAATCGAATTGGTTGAAATACTTGATTGTCAAGGCATCTCATGGAAACAATTTACAGCGATGCCTGTATCTCTACACAAACTTTCAGCTGACCTGACCGAACGAGCATTACCAATCAAATATTCTAAAATTCATATCATCAATCAAAGTCGATTGGTCGATTTGGTATGGACGTTGATGAAACCTTTTGTTTCAGATGAAATGAAGAATAAACTAATCTTTCATGGAAGTAACATTAATTTAAGTCAACACATTCCTTTGCAAGTGTTACCAAGTGAATTTGGTGGGTCATTTAAAACAGAAGATGTTAAACAGGAACAAATCGAAAGTTTGGATGACAAAGTAACAGCTTATTGGTCCAAGTATAATGTCCAATGTGACAATTGATTCATTGGCAGAAATTGTTGAGTTTTTGACAAACTATTTTCAACAGGTATGGGATTTAGATAACAAAGGGGAATGGTACTGTTCTGCCAGTTTTAAACCTCACTCAGCTCTCATATGGAAAGTTGCTTGGGCTCATCCTGAATTTGGTCAAATTTTAGCTACATGCTCATTTGATCGTTCAGTAGCCATTTGGATTGAAAAAACTAATTCAAAAAATACCAATCCAAACACTCAATCTAATAAAACAACTAATGATGGCTCTCCTCGACCACTCAGCCCTTGGATATGCCAAACAAATCTATCAGAATCAAGAACTTCAGTGACTGATGTTAAATTTTCCCCACGACATTTAGGTTTACTATTAGCTACTTGTTCATCTGATGGTACTTTACGTATCTATGAAGCTCCTGATATAATGAACTTAGCTCAGTGGACCCTGCAACATGAACTTAATTGTAAAATTTCTTGTTCATGTCTCACATGGAATCCATCACAATTTCATCCTCCTATGATTGCTGAATGCCTTCTGAATGACTAATGATCAATCAAACGAGCATGTAGCTGATATTACGTAATTTTAAATTCACCAAGCAGGTAAAGACTGAAATTTATAAAGGAAAGTAAATGATGAATCCTTTAATAAAGAATCTAATTGAATCCATACATAGATTCATTATAAATATTTATTTGTGATAAGTGCTTTGTCATTGATACACTTCAAAGGTTGTAAAATTTAAAAATGTTGGGATGTTAGGCGGAAAGGATAACAGATTGAAAGAAACATCATAATGTTACCTAAAAGGGCGTATGCTACACAACAAGCCTCGAAAACACAATGATTAATTAACAAGTCACTCTGAAGATCATTTTTTCAACAATTGTCTCATTTGGCGATTTTGATGCTGCATAGTTTCTTCAGCTCGCTCTTCCTTGGTCATTATTCTTTCGACTAATTCATTTTGTTGTTCAATTTCAGAACCAAGACCAATTGCTAGATTTTTCATTCGACCAATTCCCGAATCAAGATCACCAAGATAGTCGTTAAATATACGATCAGAATTACTAGAATTGCCAGATGATTGGTTGGTAGAATAATTGTCTGTAACATCACGAGTAGATTGACGTGCAGAATCAATGGTACTATTGAGTTTAGAGTGATAAGTACTTGGTCGACTTGTTGATAATGAAGTATTAACTGAAGTTGAATGTGAAAGTGAACTTCCGGTACCAGTGTTGGGGGGTACATCAGTAGATCGACTGAAGAATGATCTAACACCACCAAAAATAGACTTCATAGAGGTTAAATTTTTTTGCGTGTGTCTCATGGTAGAATTAATTGAGTCAAGATTTGCATCTGTATTACTCAATTTTTCTCCTTGTCTTACAAGTTCTTCTGCAGTTTTGATACCAATTTTTTCTGCTTCCAGAACCAAACCTAAACTTCTTTTGGCTGATCGAAGGATAGATTCTTCCAATCTTTTTTTCTCTTCAAGTAATGCCTGCCTTTTGGCATATTGGACATCAGCTGCTGATGATTTGAAAGAGTTATTACTTGATTCTAGCATATAATTAGACGGTTTAGATTTTAAAAATGCCATATCATCGACTTCATTGGCTTTGAAATAAGGATCTGATCGATTGGATGCCATTTTTCTTGATTTATTTTTAGGATATTAGACTGAGGTGGCAGAAATGGGCAATGTCGAATCACCAGCTGTAGGAGACTTGAATCAGTTACAGTATAACAACTTGGTAGGCCAAAGTTCAATGTTGAGTTATCAGGCCAATCAGGATGTTAAATAGTCCAAGGTGAATTGAATTGAAAAAGGAATAGTGATTTAGGAGGAAAAACAGAGAAAGAGAAGAGAGGAGAGTGAGAGAGAGAACAACGAGATGATCAAGAGAGATGAATCAACGATCAGGTGATGACACCGAGGAGTCTGCGAGTCTGCAGTCTCTTCTCTTCTGCGTCGGTTGAAAAAAAGGCGGTAACTGTTTCGGTTACTTTTGATTTGTACAGTACAAATTTATATATTCATTCATTGTTGTTGTTGTTGTTGTTGTTGTTGTTGTTGTTGTGTCATCATGGAAGACAAGTGACAGCTGTGAAAGCAATAATCCATCTTTTAATATAAGTGATAAAATAAGTGATGAAACAATCATTTGATCAGGATACTTTAATAGCAATAAAAATTCAAATTGAATATAAATTTAAATATGATGACAAAGTTGACATACTTGATGCAATGATGAAAGTTAAACTTTTCCACTGAAATTAGCAATGTAATAATCATGATAGTACATGAGTATACACAGTGGTTGACCTAGTATGAGTGACACCCAAACAGCTGTATTGGCCCATTGTGGATGATGTTCAAAGGTGGCAACGAAGTAGGCAAAAGGTACTTGAAACAACATACCACAAAATGCCCAAACTCTGAACATCTTCAAAGGAACTGAGACAAGGTATTCATGGAAGAAAGCACTGACAAGAAATACCATGACAGATGCTTGTGACTTGGTACATCCAAGGGTCAAAAGTGGAATGTACAAATGTCTAAGACACCATTTGTGTACTGGAATATTCCAATTTGCCCAGAAGTATTGAACTGAACATGAATTCCACCAATCACGATAAAATTCTCGATCAGCGAATTTCAGTATTTCAGCCCAAAAGTTGAATGACGAATGAAAAAGGTAGTAAAATCCAATGAGCCAAATGATGTGATTAGGAATCTGTTAGAATAAAAAGTATCGTTATCATCATTATTGTGGTCAGTTAGATGATTTGATTCAGTAACAATGATACTTACGGCAAGTTTGAGCAATCGTTCGGCCATTTTGGCATATTCCATTTGTTTTAAAGGACCAATTGAATTGGAAATGGTAGGAATTAACCATTGTTGAACTAAACCAAGCATTAATTGTGATAAGAACAAACATTCAATTGCTCTTCTCATCAAAAATCTTTTTCTAATTCGACTTGTACGTGGAAAATTAGCTTCATAGCATAATGTTGGCACAGCAATAAAATAAATAATATCCTTAATATTGATATTATCCGGATATACAACAAGTTGATTTTCTTTGGGTGTTTTAAGAGTATCTTCATCGTCATCATCACTTTGAACATTAGAAGAAAGTGTTTTATCTTGTTGATTGGTAGAATCAACAGTGGACATCGTACCCTGTGCAATATTTACTTGATTGTCCTTGTCAGATGTAGATGTGTCCTTGGTGGTAGTTATTTTTCTACGTGTAACATTATTATTCTCTCTGTTGGAAGGAGATGACTTTGAATCACGGATACAGGATGTCGTTGAATTAACATTTGTATTTTGAGGTGGTAAAGTACGATACCAATAGTTGGTCATATGATATGATATTAATTTTAAAAATACAATTGATGTTGCAGACAATGACATTGAAGAAAATACTGCATGACAATCACGAGTATACACTACATATGCTGGTAATATAACTAATAATGATGTATTAATTACGATTAAAGACATGCTGATATTTTCAATTTTTTTAGATGACAAACATTTTCGTAATTTACTATTTGGATTACTGATTAATTTTTCAATTAAATAAGATACACTTATAAATATTGTTAATGAAAGTGTTATCAAGATACATGGTAAAATTGTTGGATCACCAAGAATACGAATTGTAGTAAGTGGATCAACCAAAATTCCATATTTTATTATATTTTCAAGGGCAACACGAGCATTTGATAGGACAAGAAGTATAATACATAAATTAAGGACACCACGATAATTAGTATAACCAGATGATGAAGTTAAAAGTGAGTCTTGAGCTTTATGACAGGAAAGTTTTTTCACCGCCATGACTATTCACTTAAACACTTGTAGATCAAGTGGATCTGGACTGAAGCGAGAGGGAAAGTGACACATACCAAGGGAATGGATTGTTGTAATCTCTCTTACACGCCATTGGAGGCGGATCATCATCATCATCATCATCATCATTATCATCATCGGCCACAGGTCGAAAGTAATTTGTCAGTGAAAAAAAACCTTTGATAAAATCAAAGTATTCCTCACCGGGGCAAAGTCGTCTGTCTCACTGAGGATGTCATTTTTCTTTGAATGCCACTAGATGATGCTTACAGGAAAAAGACCGGACAACTCAGCTGACAGGACTTTGGAAAAACTAGTTGAATACCAGTTTTCCCAGGCTGGAATGAGGAAACTAGTCGAAGACACTTTCTAGTTAACTTCCTTTTGTGCCAGTTGATACGTGGCTTGTTTTTATATTCATTACAAAGTATATCGACGCTGTATTTCCTCATCAAATCAACATGAAATTGGTGAGTTTATTGTTTGTTATTTGTTATTGAAATTGTTTCATACCATTTGATTCATTGATTGATTGATCAATCTTTTTGTATTATCATCATTTGTGTAGAATTCTGGTCGAGAAGTATACATTGTGTCCGCAGCTCGGACTCCGCTTGGTTCATTTCGAGGATCATTGGTTGAAATGTCAGCAGCTGATTTAGGTGGTGTAGCAATCAAAGGTGCACTTGAACGAGCTGGTCTATCACCTGAATTTGTTGAATCAGTTTACTTTGGCAATGTTTTACAAGCAGGTATTGGGCAAAATCCTGCACGACAATGTGCATTGAAAGCAGGTTTACCAATTGTTGTTACAGCTACTACAATCAACAAAGTTTGTGCATCTGGAATGAAAGCTATTTCAATTGGTGCATCAGATATTCGACTTGGAGATGCAGATATTGTTGTTGCCGGTGGAACTGAATCAATGTCTCGTGCACCATATTATCTTGCTCGTGGTGAAACACCATATGGCGGGGTAAATTTACTTGATGGATTAGTTCATGATGGTCTCACTGATGCTGGAAGTTCTAAACATATGGGAGTTTGTGCTGAAGAAACTGCCGAAAAGTTAAATATCACTCGTGCTGAACAAGATGAATTTGCAATTAATTCATATAAAAAGTCTGCAGCTGCAGCCGAAAGTGGTTTATTGGCTAAAGAAATTGTTCCAGTCACCATTCCAGGTAAACGAGGGAAAAGTGATGTTGTCGTGAAAGATGATGAAGAATATCGAAAAGTTGTATTTGACAAAGTGCCATCACTTCGAGCAGTTTTCAAAAGTAATGGAACTATAACAGCTGCAAATGCATCAACACTCAATGATGGAGCTGCAGCATGTGTTCTTGCATCTAAAGATGCCCTGGACAAATATTCACTCAAACCTTTGGCTCGAATCGTTGCATCAGCTGATGCTGCCATTGATCCAATTGATTTTGCAATTGCACCAGAACAAGCTGTCAAAAAGGTACGTTCAAGTGAGATTACTCTTCCTCTTATTGACATTAACTAATTTTGTTCTATTTTACTGTTTACAGTTGTTGGAGAAAAGTGAGGTTAAAGTCGATCAAGTTGCACGATTCGAATTAAATGAAGCATTTTCAGTTGTCGGACTCGCCAATTGTCGCTTACTCGGGTTGGATGCCAACAAGGTCAACATCAATGGTGGTGGTGTATCTTTGGGTCATCCTTTAGGATGTTCTGGAGCTCGAATTGTTAACTCTTTAGCTATTCACTTGAATTCTGGTGAATTGGGAGTTGCTGGCATTTGCAATGGTGGTGGTGGTGCATCAGCTATCCTCATCGAAAAACTGTAATTGGTGTCACTATTAACTAGAAATAAACGGAACATGGATACTAAAATAGTCTTTTGATGTATCTTAACATTATTTTATTTTCAATATGACTGTTTATGATCGTATTAAATCGATCAAGGCAGGAAAATTTGCATGTTTATTTTAATTCTCTTTCATTCATCTTAACATTTCTCAATTTCAAGTACTTTTTCTTTGTTGTTTCAAATTTTTTGTACATTAAGTGATGTTTCTAGCAACAAAATGAGTAGTTCTAGAAGCTTGTTTAGCCAAAGATGCATCTTGTTCAGTGTTGGTGGTGTTGATTCTGAGGTCACGAAATTCAGGACCAAATGCCCAGATGATGGGTGATTGTCGCATCTTTGCTGATTCTGAGTTAAGAAGAATTATCGGCAAATCAGCTGTCGTTGTAATATCTTGAATTTCGATGATTCGACTTTTATTGAAGAGTAACAATTGACTTTCCACCGGAATCGATAGAGTATTTTTCAAACGAGTCTTGAAATCATTTGTTGTTTCATATGGATTGATATAAATGAGTACATCTTTCATTCCATTGACGTAAAATACATGATAAACTTTATGGTTAAGAATTTGAGTAACATTGTCGAAGAAGGAATCAAATGACCACATTTTAGTTGGTTGACATTCCATCAGTCCAGCCAGTAGATGAGTGACCAAAGCTGCTGCTCCAGGTGATAGAAGGCAAGTTTTAGGTAAATTGTGACTCCATTCAATTTCACCATTTTCCGATAGTTGAATGCCACTGATGATACCTGAAGCTTTTTCAGTTGTGATCTTGTGCATTGTTTCTTTGTTCTTTCTCCCACCGTATGGTTTGAAAGGCAATGAACCAGTTGCTATGTGATAAAGTGTCACACCAATTGACCATAGATCAAAATTAGCCTGGAATGTTTTACCAGCTGGTTTTCTCAAAACTGCACGTTCATACATATCAGGATGTAAGTATTCTTCAGTACCATAGAGAGATATGAACTGTTGATCATCTTCGAGTTCACGAGCTGCACCAAAGTCGGTCAGTTTGTAAATGGAAGAACCATCTTCACCAATGTACTTCATGATGTTACCAGGCTTCAAATCTCGGTGCATGATGTTGTTGTCTCTCAAATGTTTCATCCCAGCAGCTGAAGATAATAAAAAAAGGAATAAATCATCAGCTGATCCAATTGATTCAATTTTAACAAATACTCACTCAAATGTTTAAGAACAAGTAAAAATTCTGATTCTTCCAAACCGTAATAATTAACAGGATCGTCAAGTATGTTGAATAAACTACCACCAGTACATAATTCCATGATGAGGACTTTATGCTGTGATTCAACTTCTTCTTCAATAGCCAGTAATTTGACAATATTTTCATGATTGACTTATTTTAATACCCCGAGTTCACGAATTCGAACTCATAAGGTCTCATATGTGATAAATTGTTGAAAGATTTAACATCAACTGACTCACCAGTTGGTTTATCCAAACCAGCTTATACAGCACCAGTAGCACATTTACCAAATGAAGTCGATGGATATAACCAAGTGGTAGTAGGTGATCAACATAACCAGGGGATAATGTCTGCGTGCTCTAATTATAATTAACAGTCTGGAACATTACAGATTGTTCATCTTCAACAATCGATGTAACAATCATGTCCAACAACAATTAGCAGCAACACTAAACGAAAACCAGCAGAATATTCTAGAATACAAGAAGATGATTGGAGCTCGTTCTAGTTCAATTATTGTTCTTTATAATTCATTGAGTAACAATGGTTGCAACAATCAGTTCCGACACCAATACACCAATGTACTTTGAAATCTCTCTTCTTCTTCTTCTCCTTCTCCTTCTTACACCATTCCATCCTGATACAGAAATTTCGCCAATCTGAACATTGGCATAAGTGTTGATGATCAAAAATATCTCACTGTTAGTGATCATATGTTCATTGATTGATCGACCTGCAAGATGATACCAATTATCTTCTTAATCTCTCTTTCACTTATCAATACAGCTTCAACAAATGAAAATGAGACGGTTATTTTTGTTCACACCAACAAGTTTGGAAAGTATAATGTCTATGACTACGGGCAAGGTGATATATATTATGTAGACGAAGACCCATGCAACCAAGTAAGAAACACTGAAGACAGTGCAGAGAGATCGAGTTGTGCGTCGTTTTATAATGAGCAAGTGGTTGAAGCGTTAAGTGAATTAGCCATCCTAAGTAATCAGTCAGACAGGGTTAACGTGAAATTAAGAATCCAACCACCGAATTATGTGTGGGGAGTAGGGACTCATTACCTCTTCTTCGACGATAAAAATATCGTTGATTCGGTGAGTTTCAATTTAACATCCGATTGACGTCTATCCCAATCAACTTGTCTTTTCCCAACAGTTTACCGAACTCAAATCTGATGTGGTAAGGATTAGTAAATGTCTAAGGAAACTAGTTGAAAATGATATGGATGGATGTCTCAATGAAGAAACCTACTTAAAAAAGCAGATACAAGCACACAATAAAAGAGTAAAGAAGGAATTCAACGCGATCATTATTGATAATTTCATTCCAAGTGGAAAAAAAATCCGTTTTTTCGCTGTTAAAACTGAATTTAATAGTTCAGTTACACATAGTGATTCTGCCACCAATCCACCGTCGCCATCTTTATCAACAGAATCAATCGAAACGACAACTGAAGAATCAACCACCAAGACAACTAAAGCAACAACTAAAGCAACAACTAAAAAGACAACTAAAGCAACAATCAAAAGCATTGCTGCAGCATCAACCAGCAACGAATCATCCTCGATGATATTATGGATAATTCTTATCATTGTAATTGCCGCCTAATTTGCGTTGTCATAATCATAAGACTTGGAAAAAAAGATGCCGGAGACAATAAAAACACTGAAAACAGCCAATCCTTATATGCTTCAAGCTTATGGTAGCCAATTTGATTCAAACAAGTTCATTAAGTTCTTACACAAAGTTACATGTTAGTTAGTTGATGAAATTCTCCTTTTATACTGGGTGTCATTAAAAACCATCCATTCCTGATATACTCAATTAGTAACAATCAGCAGCAACAATAAACGAAATATTTTGCTTAAAGCAGAATATTCTCTAAAAAACAAGAAGATGATTTGAGCTCATCTTTGTTTCCTCATTGTCGATACTTTGGAATCTCTGTTATCTTTTTTAATTAGTCATACAGGTGCGCTCATTTGCCATTCCAAGGAATGTGCACTCTTTGTTTAATAACAAATGGATTCTTTTTGTTCTTGTTTGCCCAGGAAAGTGATTACTGTTCACACCTTTTCATCATGATGCAGACATAATAAGAAATCTAAACATTTGATGATGGGCGTGATTGTCAGTGATTTACAAGATCGCATTGTATGTGATCATTTGTTCATTGATTGATCGACCTGCAAGATGATCACAATTATCTTGCTAATCTCTCTTTCATTTATCGATACAGCCTCTACAAATGAAAGTGAGATCTTTTTTGTTCACACCAACAAGTTTGGTGCCAATTTCACTGTCCATGACTTTATGTCTGGTGTTATTGAGTATTCACCCCATCCTCCATGCTATGATGTTCCTGAAACTGACAATATTGGAAGAATCGAATGTATGAAGAAATTTAATATACTGATGTTTGAAAAATTGACTGAACTTAATAAAACTAGTCAAAGTGTTATCAGAAAAGTGGAAAAATTCATCAAATTGAAAGAACAAGTGAATATCACTACTGATTACCTCTTCTTCGACGATGAAAAAATCTCTGAATCGGTGAGTTTCAATTCGACATTTGATTGACATTTATCTGAATCAACTTGTCTTTTTCCAACAGTATAACAAACTGGAATCTCAAATTGATGAGCTCATGGAATGCCTCCAAAAACTAATCGATAATGACATGGATGAATGTCTAACCAAAACGGATTTGAAAAAGAAAATACAAGCAATCAATCCGTCTTTCAAATTCAACATGATCATTCTTTATGATTACAATATAAGTAATCATATTAATTTCCTAGCTATTAATTATGCTCCTACCGATTTCATCGCCAAATCATGGTTAACACCTTCAGCAATAGCAGGGATCATCGTTGTTATCATTGTACTTGTCGTCGGTATAGTTTCCTTTTTCATTATTAAAAGACGTGGAAAAGAAAATACCAGGAATGATGAAAACACTCAAAACACACAAAACACTCAAAATATCGAAGACAATGTAGATAACATTTCATTATATCCTATGAGCATTGAGGAAAATTGAGCCAGGAGGAAGGGTTTACTTTTTTCTAAGAGCATAAACTATTAAAAATGTAAATAAAATGATTTTCACTGTAATGCAAAAGTTCTAGTGTCAGATTACTGATTCGTTCTTGTCGTATTCTTTAGAGAAGTCTCATCCCTTTGCATGAACCCAAATCAACCGAATAGAACAAGTATCAGTAGTGACCAAGTGTCAAATATTTCTCTCTAGTTGACTTTCAAATGCACCAAATCATCTCATCTTTCATTACATTCTTGTTTAATTCATAGAATTCGAGCGAATTTAAAGCCTATTCTTCTCTCTCTCTCTATTGATGCATAAGCTGTGATAAAACATTAATGTTATGACAGGATGTCTCAAGTGAGATGATCAGAGTATGTTTGACCGTTTATAGGAAGTAACTATGACTCATCATCCACACATCCTTTGATGTATATTAGTTGTGAAAATATTTGTGAGACACAAAACATCTGACCATTTTATAAAAATTCAATGTTTCAAGTGTCTGGTTTAAACCCGATCAATTCAATAGGGAAGTTGATCATTGCAATAACTTGAGAGATTTAACAAGTTTGTTGTTGCATCTTCATACTATTGTGAGGATGGTTGAGAATCATCGTTAACAGCTGAATTAATTGAATCAAGAGTAAACAATGAATTTAATTTTTGTGCAAACTTTTACGTATAATTTATTTAGTCTAACAGTGCTATTGGATACAATTTTCAGGTTCAATTTTACTCTTTCGAGCAGTTAATTACAACATGATGTTGAATTTTCCATAGAATCAACGTATTGTTTTACTTCAACCTGAATTATTACTCAAGACTTCTACAAGAATCATTCACTTATCCAATGCTCACCAGATTGAATGATTAGTCATCCAGGTGTGTTCATTTGGAATATCAAGGGATGTGCGATGTTTGTACAATAACAAATAGATTCTTTCAGTTTGCAATACTTTGGAATCCCGTTTTTTTCTTCTTTTCCTCTCTACACAAATGAAAACATCCTTTGTCTGATTATGTGATGAATGTTCACACCATTTCATCATGATGCAGAAATAGTGAAGAATCAGAACATTAGGTGGGCATGAGTATGATGAAAAAGTGATGCGTGCATTAATTCGACTTAATTATGCCAATAAGTTGCCAATAAGTCACACATTTATAAGTTGACAACCATCAACTGTACAAGTGGGAGATTAAAATACTTACTCAAATGTTTGAGAACAAGTAAAAATTCTGATTATTCCAAACCGAAACAATTAACAGGATCATCGAGTATGTTGAATAAACTATCACCAGTGCACAATTGTATGATGAGGACTTTATGCTGTTATTCAACTTCTTCAATAGCCGATAATTTGACAATATTTTCATGATTGACTTATTTTAATACCCCGAGTTCACGACTTCGAACTCCTAAGGTCTCATATGTGATAAATTGTTGGAAGATTTAACATCAACTGACTCACCAGTTGGTTTATGTTAACCAGCCGATAATTAGCAGTAGCACATTTACCAAATGAAGTCGATGGATATAACCAAGTGGTTCATTTGTTGTTGATCTCTACAGAGAAAGCGAACTGCTAGAGTTAATCCATCGTTTTCGGGGTTAATGTCTGGTTCTCTCAATTGATTTACAGTCGTCATCAGTGGAGGCAACTCTGCTGGTGATTCAGCAGTTTGGTCATCAGACAGAACAGAACAACCAGTGGTTAGGTTGATTAGAGATATTCCATGAATATTCCTAAGAAGAGGTACTTCTGGCCATCCTTTGGATGATCTGTTCAACAATCGGTCCTTTCGAGCTGAACTAAGTTAAATCCCAAGTCAACATCTTGTTATGTTTATCGAATTTATCACCAAATGGGTTTACTTTTACCATCAGCTGTACTGTGGAGCAAATGAACCAACTCGTCGAATTTATGAAGAAATGTAGATGATCAAAGACATCACCTCTCAAAGTACTTTCTGGTAATTTGAAAATTGTTCAATTTAAATCGATCAGCAGATTCAATGCCAAGTTGTTATGGTAGAGTTGAGTGTTCTCCTTGACAGGCAAGTAGCCGACTCCTTATATACTCAATGGTTAACAATTAGCAGCAACAATGAACGAAAACGATCAGAATGATCAAATTGATCAGTTGAAATGGATTCAATCCAATATGTCTATATTTGAGTTGTCAAGTCGACTGTTGAGTTTGAACAACTCGAAGCTTGAAGTGTCAACCAGGTAAAAGGAAAAGATGCTTTGTAATCAACTAAAGTTTTCACATTTGAACTACAAAATAGTTCAAATTGAAGGAACAATTGGATAGAAATGATCTCATTGAATAAAGCACAGAAAAAAAGAGATTAAAGAGTCTTTTTAAGTATTTTAATAGCATTTTATTCTTAATGAAACTCAGTGATGACGAAAATCATGACGACCACCATGTCCATGTCGATTTTTATTAGATCGCCAATTCGGATACGAATCATTGGATATTTGAGATCTCACATTGTTGTTTCGTGAATTCCAGTCTTCTCGATCGCCGCGACCACCACGAGATGCATAGTGAGAAGATTGTTGATTGTGTATCGGTGGTATCTGTTGTGGTGGATGATGTTGTTGCGTCGAATAACTGTTCCCTTGAATATTCGACATTGGATAAGCATGAGGTTCGTGAGGCAAAGAAAGAACTCGAAGGGCACTCGAAGTTGGCATCCTAGATGGATACTCTTCTTCGTCGGAATTTGTAATGTCCATATCTGAAGGCTCACAAGACTCATTTGGCGGGAATGAATCATAATGAGATGACATATGAGTACTTTGATTAGAATCTCGGGCTGAAATAACTGCTGGAATAGGTCTGACAAATGATGATGAATTGTTCACTGGGTCACAGTAAGAACCAGGATCATATGGCTGGTTTAACAAATGCGATTCATAAGACTGAGCCATTGGTTGTGGTTGTAAAGGCGGATTAGAACTTTGTGCATTTCTTCGACCATCTTGAATGATACCATGTAATATTGATTCGAGTCTTTTATCGAGACTACTTGTTTCAGGTAGAGGACCAGGTGGTAGAATTGGTCCATCATCAGAATCTGTGGGAGATGGTGCATCTGCTGTAGCTGCACTTGTAGAAGATTTATTGAATTCTTGTATGACTCCGGCAACATTCTGACCAATTTTGATGTATGCTTTAAATTCTTGATCAACTTCACTATGTTTTACGTGATAATAGACCAGTGCTTTGGTTAGAGATTCGATGAGTTTTTTTCTAAATTCCACTTCACATTCTACTCCTTCGATGGCAGTTTCAAGGGCTTTTTTGGCTTCTTCTGCTTCTTTTGACAAATGATCACCAAGTGTTCGGTCTTTTAAATGATTGAGAATTTCACTTGTCACCACATTCAATCTAACATTAGTTAAGCCATCACATTTAACAGAAGTTTGTTTTTCAACATCTTCTATCTGTTTGATAGTTTCAACCAAAGACTTGAGAGAAAATTCAGCAATAATTTGAGTTGTCAATGCTGATTCAGTTAATTTAACTGGAGAAGTGTTGATACCAGTCTTCAATTGGCTTTTAAGTGATGCAATGAAGTCTTTAGGATAGATATTTCGATGATTCCAAATGTCAAGAACTCTGGATACTTTTTCAATTATAGAGGAATCTGATAGTAATTGAATAACTTGTGGTAAAACATTTTGAAATGAATCAGGAAATTCTTTGTTCTTTTTCTTTCTAGCGTTTTGAATGACATCGTTAGCCAAGTACAGTAGTGTCAGACGATGAGATGGTTTTGCACGAAATATTGCCTTTTGCCAATGATGAGCAATATTTTTATGTAATTTTTTATGATGAAGTAACCATAAGGATAAACTTTGGATATTTTCTTGTGAATTAGAAACTGAATCTAAGCGTGATTGAAGTGAAGCATCTGCCATGGAAATTAGAAGATCAGTCGATGGATGGATACTGCAGTTTACCTTGATGATGTCAGAGCCATCTGACAGACACTTTGATTGTTGATTGAATTTTGTAAGAGGAAATTTTCAGTTATTAATTACAATGGTTCAAATTGATCGATATAAATTGAATATTAAAATAAATTTGAATAAAATTGAATAAGTTCCTCAAGCCTGATGGTTGTTAATTTTATTGTGAAAAACGTGCTCATCACTCATCCGAATCGATGTTCTTCGGTTACTACCGAGATATTTTAAAAATAGTTACTATAATTTAACCATTTGATTATCTAACTATTGTATCATCAAGATAAAATTCTTTCAACAACAAAAAAATCCATCATAATTTTAAGTAAATTTGAGTAATTAAAAGTGTTATAAAAGTACAAAAATTTGCTGTCAAATTGAAAAAAAATTGAAACTCACCAGATGGCTGTAGTTTAGAAAACGTGAGGTGGCTCTGTATGCTGTACATTTTTAAGAGTCCGAGTGTATTTGAGACAAATTGATGGCTCATGAAGATCATCTTTTCTCTCTGGTTGATTCAAATATTGTTCCGAGAAAATTGTAGAAATATTTTCGATAGACGGATTAGCCACTGTTCGTCATGAGAACAGGGGCCCCCTCGCAAGATCCACTTTCTCAGGCGATAAACGCCATCAGTTATATTACTAATTCAGCTCTCTCAAAAAAGCATTATCGTCAACAGCTAGCCGATTTGACCAAGGTAAATACATCTCTTGTCTTAAATTACCAGTTAAAATTTCTAATGTATTTTATTATATTTCAACAGTTTGTCGACGATTTTGGCCTTGAAGCCGAAAGGCATTTGTATCGTTGTTTATTTTCTTCCTTATTGGCCACACCACCCGGCGATTCAACTCGAATAACACTACTTCAAACACTTTTCACCGATCTAGGTCCTTTCTTCCATAAGGCCAATTTGGTATCACTTGTACAGTTTGCTTTTAACTATAGTGAAACCGATACACCAACTTCTGTCTCTTCCAAAAGCACCAAGGGCAGCGGCAAGGACAAAGGTAATTCACATCGTTCAACTTCGTCCACTTTCCTCCATCAAATTAGTGAAGTTAGTCGTTTGCTCAAATTTTCGCACGCTGAACGGTTGACTATTTTACTGTGTGTCAACGAGCATCATTCGTTTTCAAGTAATACATCGATCCGTTTACTTTGTGAGAGTACCAGTGACTCTGATCTCCCTGGTGATTGTTCAATCGAGGATACTTTCTTGGTTGACCTCAACCATTGTGACTTTGCCAAGACAGATCGTCACCTTGTCCACTTTATTGCTACATCACTTGTATCTTCGGTAGATCCTTTGGCAGTCAAAGCCTTGCATCAAATAAGCAAACAATTTTTCGCCTCTGATTCAATTGAAGACGAAACACAAATACTTCTTTATCCCTTCCTACTTGACTCTAAAAACAAGTCTAATCGAAGTGTTACCATGTCCACCTCAAATGTTTCGATGTCAACTCTTAGTGAAGAACAATTGGCTGCCATGCTGATAAGTCAATCGAACAATGGCGTAATAACTTCCGAGCAGCTTAAAAATGCTCGCATAACAGTGACTCCAGGTTTGTGTGCTAAATTGCTCTTTCAATTGTGTGCCAATGGAGGAACTAATAATTCAGCAAATAATACATCAAGTCAAGCATCTTCACGCCCATTATCTATCGAAGCATTGGCTAATATCTGCCGAGAATTTTTGATCAACTCTGCTTCTCCTCTTTCCGATGTCTTGGCAGAAATCGATTCTCCTTACTTTATCCCTTACAATGACCGAGTCTTAAATTATAAAAGTCTTGACAAATCATTTGCCCGATTGTGGCATTTCTGTCTTAATCTTTTCAACACTGACAAACAAGGTAAGTAACATGTTGTACATTTCCTAAACCCGAAAATTTCTGATCAATTTAACTTTATTCCTTCTCTCCAGGAATTGGTGTACTCGGTCATCTTTTCTTCTCTCGAGCTTGGACTCACAACCAAGAGTTTCAATTCGGTTTTATACTCAACCTTGTTAGAAGTAACTTTGTTTACAAGGTTCTCTCTGCAAGTCCTCACAGCACCAGTCTAGTAGACTTGGGGCAACTTGTACCTCAACTTGACAGTTTGAAAATTCAACCTGATATCGAAAACCATCCTGAACTTGTTACTTGGAAATATCAAAGATTTTATCAGGTTCTTATTGATCTAAGTGTTGGCATGAACAACCCTGAAGGTCCACGACGTAATGGATCCATTTTGTATGCTCACATCAGTGATTTATTCAAATGGCCATTACAAAATTGTCCAGATCTTTTAGCCCTTGGTCTTCTTGGTTGTATGGAATCACCTGTCACTTTGATGCCGAGAAAAGAATTACTCAGCACAACAATCCCAGCCTTTCTTTCAAATCATCCAAATGCAGCAACCATCCTCCACATCATTTGGAATTTAGGTGATTCCGTCACGAATAATCCATGGGCCAAACAAGTTTTACTACAATCTATGTGTGATTATTATATGAAAAGTGGAATTGAAGAACAACAACATCGCCTTTCTCGTATTTTAGATGTTGCTCAAGATCTCAAAGGACTTTCATTGCTATTGAATGGAGATTGTTATCCTTTCGTGATAGACTTGGCTTGTTTAGCTTCACGTCGTGAATACCTTAAACTTGACAAGTGGCTTCAAGATAAAATTCAATCTAATGGTGAGCCTTTTGTTGCTGCTTGTGTAAATTTTTTACATCGAAGATGTGCAGCACTTACTGGTTCAAGACTAGATGGTGTACATTCTCCTGGTTCTGCGGTAAATTTACCATCTGAAACTTTAGCAACTATGTTGGCCTGTCTACATCAATATATTGTTAGTGCTAGTTCTTCCAGTGGTACAAGTGGATCATCAACATCATCAACAAGTGTCACCAATAGTGGATCATCTGTATCTAAAGAACTTACCGAAAATATTCAATCTATGGTGGCAAATTCAAGTATGCTGATTTCCTCTGTATCTAGACAGCAGCAGCAGCAGCAACAGATTCCTCCGCCACCTGGAGTTGGATCCCTAGCATCCTCTGCGTCAACCATCTCTCCATCATCAGTTGCATCTGTTAATACTGGGTTATCTTCCAGTATTGCCCGTCTTATGCAACCAGGTGCCAATTCTGGGGCATCACAATTAACATCAAATAATTTGATGGCAGCTACGGCCGTCAATTCAGACCTAGGAATACCTATAAGTGGCCGTGGTGCCAGTGAAGGCCTGGTTGTTGGACCTCCTCCTTCAGCTGGTACTTCATTGGCTCATCCATCACGAATACCCTTTACCTCGTCAACTAGCGTTATGCCAATTGGACCTACCAGTGCAAATGCTGCAGCCATGGGTGCCTTAACCGGACAAATTCATCCAGGTATGCATTTGGCTAATCAACAAGCTCAAATGCTTCAACAGCAACCTCCTGGTCAACAAGGTGATCGCCAACGTAATCTCAATGACTTGGCCAGTATATTTCCTGAAATTTCAGCTAATATGAGTCCTGAAATTGAACGTGAAGCTGATACATACTTTCAACGTATTTATAATCAGTCATCTGCTGGTATGAGCATTGAAGATGTCCTTGAAATGCTTCGTAGATTTCAAGATTCACCAGAACAACGTGAACGAGATATATTTGCTTGTATGATTCGAAATTTATTCAAGGAATATTGTTATTTCCCTCAATATCCTGATAAAGAATTGAATATAACTGCCCAATTATTTGGTGGTATTATTCAGATGGGTTTAGTCAAATACATGGCTCTAGTTGTTGCCCTTCGCTATGTTCTCCAAGCTGTTGGTAAACCACCAAAAAGTAAAATGTATTATTTCGGTATCTCAGCTCTTGATCGATTCAAAAGCAAATTAAAGGATTATCCTTTGTATTGTCAACATTTGACATCAATCCCACACTTTGAAGAATTTCCACCTGTTCTAATTGATTACATTCGATGTGGTGCTCTTTCAAATGCTCCATCATCTTCAGCTGTTGCTGCAGCTTCTGCCAATGTTCCTTCATCATCAGTTGCAGCTTTACCTGCATCTGCAACAATAGCAACTTCTACAAGTTACACTCGAGATGTCCAGTCAGCATCCGTCCGATCAACTGTTCCTGCTGTTTCAGTTGGAGCTGCTGTATCGATGGGTCGATCAATCACTTCTTCCATGCCACACAAAACATCTTTGGCTAGTGCAGATATTGCTACTTTATTAGCTGCTGGTGAAAATACTACACATCAAACACCACCTGAAGCTGTACAAGATAAAGTTGCTTTCATCATAAATAATTTATCACAAATTAATTTACAACAAAAAACTGAAGAATTCAAAGAAGTTATTGGTAGAGATGAAATATATTATGAATGGATAGCACAATACTTTGTGATGAAACGAGCTAGCATTGAGCTCAATTTTCATTCTCTTTATTCTAATTTTCTTGAAGTTTTGGCCATTCCTAAAATAATTGATTTAATTATACGTGAAACTTATCGTAACATAAAAGTTTTACTTATGGGCAATAAGGAAGCTGAAAATTTTTCTGATCGTTCATTGCTCAAAAACCTTGGCCATTGGCTTGGAATGTTAACCATTGCCAGAAACAAACCAATTTTATCCATTGATCTTGACTTGAAAAAGCTTCTGATTGAAGCATATCACAAAGGGACCCAAGAATTACTGTATGTTGTTCCTTTCATAGCTAAAATATTGGAATCTACTGCTAAGTCAAAAGTTTTCAAACCACCAAATCCATGGACAGTTGGTATTTTATATGCTCTTGTCGAATTACATCAAGAACCACAACTTAAGTTAAATCTTAAATTTGAAGTAGAAGTTCTGTGTAAAGCACTTAGTGTTGATATCAATACTTTGGTTAATGGAGGTAGTGTACTTTCACGACCTGATTTACGTGATCGTGTACTTGCTGAACCTCAACTTGGTCCCAAAGTTCAACCTGCACCACAAGTACCTATTGTTGGTCAACGTGACAATTTGGATAATGTATTCCAAAGAACAGCAAATTCCAGTGATATCAATGCAGCACCTGAATCATTACTGATAAAACCTGTTAGTGGTGCACGTGTTGCTAATCCTTCTCCACCACAAATACCAGGACCGAGTATACCATCACCAGGTGCTCATTTGTACAATTATCATGACATTCAATGTAATCCAACAAGTTTAGCACAACATATTACTGTTCCTGCTAGTGTTGCTCTTTTTCAATTACAACCAAATCTTAAAAATTTGGTTAGACATTCAATTGAAAAAGCAGTATCTGAATGGATTAATCCTATCGTTGAACGTAGTGTTAAAATAAGTATAATTACTGCTGATAAAATTGTACGAAAAGATTTTGCTCTTGATCCTGATGAAAATGCTTTGGGTCGTGCTGCACATAGTCTTATTCGATCATTGGCAGCTGGTATGGCTTTGATTACCGCCAAAGAAACTATCTTTATGACTATCATGAGAAATTTAGCTGAAGCTATTACACGACAATGTCCTAATATATCCAAAGATATAGCTGAACAAGCTGCTCATACAACAGCATCTGAAAATATTGATTATGTTTGCTGTTTTGTTCAAAAATCTACCGTTGAAAAAGCTACCATTGAATTGGATAAACGACTTAGCCATGAATATGAAGCTAGACGTAAAGCTAGAACAAGTGGTAAACTTTATTACGATCAAACTAGCTATGCTTATCAAATCGAACGTATGCCAGAACAAATTCGTTTAAATATTGGTTCTATTCAACCTCATCAATATCAAATTTATGAAGAAATTGGTCGAAATATTCCTGGATTTATTGCACCTGTCAATGATCCACCAATGCTAACTGGTCCTCCTGTGCCACAAGTACCAGTTGCTTCAGCCCAAAATATGAATATGATGTCACAGAATTTACCAAGATCTATGCCTTCCACTGATCCAACATCAGCTGGTTCATCTTATCCACAAGCTGATACAGGATTATTGAATTTATATGATAAATTGGTTAGCGAATTGGATGTTCTTATCAATCAATTCACATCTCATCAACAACCACCTCAATTGATTGAATCTTTAAAAGCAATTGAAAATACTGTCAATCAAGCTAGACAAAATATTCGAGATATTGTCTTTGCTCTAAATTTGATTCAAAGGTTACTTGAAGCTATCAGTGAATTATTGGCTTCAATTGAAAATGGAATAGTTGATATTCCTCTAGTTTCTCGAGCTCGCGATCTTTATCTCGTTATTCTCAAAGCCCTCACTGATGAAAGAGCTTATGGTCATCAATGGACTACCAAACAAATAACACGACTTGTACTTGAACGACTCATCACTTTACATACTAATCCTGGTCCACCTCTTCCAGATGAGTTGTTTGATGTTCTCATGCGATCTAATCTTATTAATTTACCTCTTCTTGATATTAATTTGGCTCCTCTCATAGAAACTGCACAATCTCATGTTGCACTTGCTTTTGGTCTTCAATTCATCAAAATTTATGGTCCTCAAGGTATCTCTGAATCCGAAGTTTCTAATATTATGGCTGCCCTAATGAAATTAACCAATTCAGTTTCTTCCCAAATTTCATTGGAAATTCAGCAAATTCTAGAAGTTTTCAGGCAACCTGAATCTAAAAATGTCTTCGCACCTGCAAATGTACCTATTGGTGGTAGTACATCAGCTCCAATAGCACCAATGCGTGTTGCACCAGATTTTTCTATGGAATCATCTGATGCAGAATTTCGAGAAAAAACTGATGTATTACTTCGTGAGTGGATGCAATACTACTACTCTAATGATGTAATGAAATACTTTGGAAATTATGTTCAACAAATGAATTCAATGGGTATTTTAAAAACTGATGATTCAATTACCCGATTCTTCCGTCATGCTACTGAAGTATGTGTTGACTTCAGTGTTCGATATTTGTCACAAAATGCAAATGCCATTGAACCTCGTACAAAATGTTTTCAAACTCTTGATGCTTTTTCACATCTTATACTAATGTTGGTACGAAGTTCAGGAACTAATAATCCAATTCAACAAGAAACAGCGGCTAAAATTAATTTACTTAACAAAGTTCTTAATATCATCGCTTCTGTAGCTATAAGTGATCAAGAAACTCGAGCAGAAAATTTTCAACATTTGCCTTACTATCGAATTTTCATAATACTTTTTATGGAACTAACAATTACTCCTAATAATCTTAGTGTCACTATACCTGTGGGTAATGCAACAATATTGGATCCATTACTTGAAACAATTCAAGTTCAAGTATTGAATGCATTTTGTACTACACTTCGTGCTCTCAGGCCAACAAAATGTCCATCTTTTGCATACGCTTGGCTTGATATCGTCAGTCATCGTGCTTTCATTGACAAATGTTTAAATGGACCACCATCAAAAACATGGCCCATGTATGCTAATTTGTTAATGGAAATGATCAAATTTTTATCTCCTTATCTAAGAAGTGTTGAACTTTCACCAGCAATCGAATTACTTTACAAGGTATTTATTTATTGTAAATTATATTCTTAATATTGTTATTAACCTTTAAAAATTTGTATAAATTTATTCTTTCCATTTTAGGGCACACTCAAAGTACTTTTGGTCTTACTTCATGATTTTCCTGAATTCTTGTGTGAATTCTGTTACGAATTCTGTGATTGCATACCTTGTAATGCAATTCAAATGAGAAATTTAGTTCTTTCTGCTTTTCCACGTAATATGCGTCTACCTGATCCTTTTACTCCTAATTTGAAGATAGACCAATTGTCTGAAATTACTCAACTTCCTAAGGGTATTCCAACAAATGTCAATGTTCTTGCCAATGCGTCTTTCAAGAAAGATTTGGATTCATACTTGCGAACTCGATCACCAGTTACATTTTTGAGTGATTTGCGTGGACATTTACAACTTCCGGTCAATCAATCGACCAATCAAGCACCTTTAGTCGATGGTACTCGATACAATATTCAATTGATCAATGCACTTGTCCTCTTTGTTGGTCAAGCTGCCATTGCTGTAATTTCACCTCGTCTTATCAACATGACCAATATTGCCCACTCATCGCATATGGACATATTCCAGAATTTGTCTGTTGACCTCGACACTGAAGGTACTGTGTTAAATGTTAACCTCCTGTATAAATCATCATTTTTTTCTAATTGACTTTTATTACTTTGTTCATCCTTTATAGGTCGCTACCTGTTCTTGAATGCAATCGCCAATCAACTTCGCTACCCGAATGCATATACTCATTATTTCAGCTGTGCTTTGCTCTACCTCTTTGCCGAGTCAAATACTGAGGCAATTCAAGAGCAAATTACCCGTGTTCTGCTTGAAAGACTCATTGTCAATCGACCACATCCTTGGGGTTTGCTCGTAACTTTTATTGAACTCATCAAAAATCCCAGCTTTAAATTTTGGCAACATGATTTTGTTCGTTGTGCTCCTGAAATTGAAAAGTAAGTTATTGATAAGATGCAATTATTATCTTATTATTTTTTGTACACTTTTTAATGTTCACATCTTACTAATGGTTGTTCTTTCTCTCTTACTTTTTTCACACTTGACAGATTGTTCGAATCAGTGGCTAAGAGCTGTATGCCTCATGGCAATCATAAAGTTCAAACGGATTCAGTTGTCAAACCAAACGCAGGCATGTGATTCTAACTTGCATACCATTTATTCGACAAACTTCCATATATGTTTGGACACTTGACTATCACCAACTTGAATCGAGTAAACTAGCACAACAAAAGGTGTTGGCACAATATTTAGTACCTAAAAAGCTAACTTATCTCCAAACAAACAAAACAAATAAAATAACATTCACCTCTTTAATTAAATTAATTTCACTAAATGGAATCTACTTGATGTATTACCATGAAAAAGGTTACGCTAATTGGCAAGACTTGAACCATTTGAAGGTTTTTGCCTCACTGTAACACAATTTTCTGTAGGCACTGTTGGAAACCTTGGTCCTGTACTTGCTTTGTAGATAACATGAAAAGAAAAAGAGCATTGATATTCTTACGTCCAGTTTCAAATAAAAACTTATTCAAAAAAAAAAAATTACACTCCCTAAGCTAATTGTTGAGGTGTTTGGGCGACAGTTTACTCCTCTCATTCTTGGAATGAAAGTTAAGTTCGACATCACTAACAACATTAACAGTTGGAATTTTAAGTATGAACGAAGTCATTTTCCATGGAATCGAAGCGTAGCTCAATATCTTCTTTGGAATTGGAATCATCGATGATAAAGTTGTGCCACTTCGCTGTTTGTGATTAATCCTATGAGTAGATACAGGTTTCGCCGTATCATGATGGAACGCAGATTCTTCTACAATGAAAATACAAGTATAAATTAGCAAGTTGATTGTCAATTCGACTTGGTAAAATGTCAGCATTATTCTCGCAATATTTGTTGTCCTCTTCAGCCACGATAGATTTTTCAATCAAAATTAAATAAATTTTCAAAAGCATCGTAATCAGTTCTTTCAGTTTGTGTTGTTCCATCCGTGCTCCAATTAGTTTGAGTTTCAATATCGTAAACTGAATCATAGAGATCGCAGTTAGAAAAGTCCAACTCATCGTGCATTTGAATTGGATTCAACCAATCATCGAGATCATTAGTTTGAGTTTCAGTATGTGAATATGAACTTGTAGCTGTATTGTCAACTTCATCAGTTTGAACACCACAATCATTATTTGTGTTAAGTTGAACATCAAATGAAGTATCTTTGATATTTGTTGACAAATGGAATGAAGAATCTTCATCAACATGTGAACAATTTGCATTGAGAAAATCCATTGGAATATCTGAACCAACACTAGTAGATGCTGTGATAGAGCCTTGTTTGCAATTAACTGTTGATGATGGTAGAAAGACACTTTCAAGAGTTTGAGTACTTGATGAACACTGAGTGTAATTGTTGGAATGATCAACTTTTTTCTTTTTCTTCCTTATTGGATGACATTGTGCTGAAGTCGATGCTTTTTTCTTTTCTGTTTGTGTGGAAGCTTGAGCTTTGGATGGTTTAATTTGATTTCTTTTAATACTTTTACAATCAATGGAAATACTATTAGTTGATTTTGATTGAACAAAAATTTCACCTGAATGGATCTTGGGTAATATTTTTGGTTTAGTTTCTGTACATACAAATTTACCAAGAGGTGTGGTTGATGTTGATGTTGATGTTGATGTTGTAGTTGATGTTACCATTTGTTTTGTTTTTTCATCTTCAATACAATTAATTTTGATTATTTCATTCTTTTGTGATTTTTGACGATGAATATTACCTCGATGAACACCATCAGGTAATGAATGATTGTGTCGTGAACAATGTTGAATTAAAGAAAGTCTTTCTTTATATTCTTTTTCACATGAATTGCACTTCCAAATTTTTCCACAAGACACAAGATGATGATCAAGTTGCCATGTGAATGCATATTTTTTATTACAAGATATACAGATAAATTTTCTTTCTCCATGAACATTGGCAATGTGCTATTTATCGGATTAAAAAAAATATAACAACAATTGGATTAACATATAATGTCTAGTGTCGGGACAACAATCTTACCTTTTCAAGAGTAGATTCACTTTTTAAGCTTTTGCCATTATCCTTGTGATAATTACAGCCCTGATGAGGACAATGGATGGCATCAGTATTGGACATTTGGTCAATACGATTGAAAACTAAGTAGAAAATAAACAAACGATATCAATTGGAGTAACTTATCACATCGACCGAAAATCAGCTGATCGCGATGGCGCTCGCTGCACAGCTTATGCTAATGCTTATGGTAAACTTTTACAGAAATTTGTTGGACTCGATAAAAATAAGATTCCATGTTTTATTTATTTCTAGTGGATAGTAATACCGATTAGAATTATTCAATGAGGATAGCTTATGCACCACCACCAACATTGAAGATGCTAGCGACTTCCAAATCATCAGGATTCAAGTGAATATCCAAAGAGGTAACAATTTGAGCCATGAAACATCTTAAAAGATGATCTGATGATGGACCACCACCATTGATGTGAACTTTGTTGATATATGAACCGAGTAAATGACAATTAGTCGATCCAACGATTGAAAATGCTTCATCCAATCAGGTTTACTGATCTGTGTGTACAATACATTTTTGAACCATTCAGCACTTTCACTTCATCCATACCATCTAATAGTGAATCTAAATGTAATGGTGGAAACTTAACATCACTATCGACCTTTGATTTTACTTGGAATCATTTCACATAACCAGTGAATGATTATAGAAAGAACCACTTAGAATAAACATCAGTGTATTATTGAATCATCAATCGAGAGTCAATTAAGATTAAAAACATAAATTTTATTGATATAATCAATAGAAACATCATCCTAGGAAATGTTTATTGAGAAGAATCGTTTCTGCTTGATGATCTTTCGTTTCTCAGACGATCTCTGACCTGCGATACCATTCGACGTCGAACTGCATCTGCGATTCGAGCGGATTTTCTAACATTTCGAGCAACTCGCATAGATCCAGTAGGCAAATCATCAAGATCACAATAAGTCCACCGGCTAATTATTGAGTCAAACTGAAAAAAACAAAAGGAAACATTTTAGTGAGTGACATTAAGACTGGTGTGTCAATTCATCTTATCGAGTGTTCTCAAGAGAACTTCAAGTTCAACATGATCAGACTGTTCAGCAGCTACGATAATCAGAATAAACTTACGCTAGTTGTTACAATTTCATTTTGATAAGGATGCCAAGCTGCATCCCGCAGACAAGAGTGTTTAGTTTTTGGGGTCAAGAGTTTGCATCTTTTGCCCTCCAGGATATCGTAGATGAAAACTTGGCCGGAATAGCAACCAGTGTAAATGTACCGCTGTTTGGTAGTAGCCATGGGTGAAAAGTAAGCCTTGATCATGGTCTTTCGAACTGTGTGTCCTCTAAATGTCATAAGACTGGTATCACAAGACACCCGTTTAACTTTGGTAATATGTCTAGGGACAGGTAGCCATCGATAATCCCAGTTGTGCCTTCGACATGCATCCTCGGCTGATGACAGTTTGTTTTCAGGAGAGAAAGCTCTTACGTCCCAAAGTTTGATCTAGTTTGAAGCAAAAAAAGAAGTTGAGATGAACAAAATTGATCGTACCAATTGGTGAAAACATGAAGGTAACTTACAGATTGATCTTTTGAATTGCTGATGAGGTTATTACCATTCTCATGGGTGTCAATTGATGTGATACCTGCAACGTGTCCACCGAATGTTCCAACTGGTTCAGGACGTTGCTCATTAAGAGTTCGGCGGTCCCAAACTCGAATGAGCCCATCATCACTGGCAGATGTTATCAATTGATTTGATCCAAAAAACTTGATCGCATTGACATCATCATCGTGAGCATAGATACAAGTTGTTCTTCTATCCAATTCACGGTCGTAAATATAAATACAACCATCATTTGCACCAGCAATGATTTCACTTGAGTCAGCTGAGAAGCAAAGTGAAAAAACACAGAAAGAATTGGACTGTGGGTTGAGTGGTAAAGTTCGACCCATAGACTCATTTGGATACCTGTCGGAAGAACCTTCTTCAGAACTTTGAATGGTGAATGTTTTTATCGAATCTGTCCAAGCACCATATGCAACCACGGACCTTGATACATCTAATGAAACAATTGACCATCCAGCATCTTCAGCACTGACTGTTTGGATAAGTTTGTAATTTCGATGACAGTCATATATTTTAACCTGGCTGTCTTGACCGGCGTGACTGTGTAAAAATAACAACGGTTTGATTAGGTTACTCAAACTGAAAATATCAAGTAAGTAAACTCACATAAGGTATCGACCATCTCTGTCAAATTTGACACAGAAACCTTTGTTTTGCAAGCGATGTAGTACTTCATCACTGTTGGGCAATCTTTGAGGAACTGCAATTTTTGTCTGTGAACCTGGTCTAGGCCCATTCAATTCACGTTGCCTAATGAAGTTGGTAAATTCAAAAGGAATAGTCTTTTGACGTTGTTTAGCTATTCCACTACGGCCATAGATAGTTGGAGTGTCAAATTTTTGTTCAAGCAGTGAACAACGTAATTCATTCGTACAATTGGTACTTTCATCTTCATCGGGTTCATCTGATGACGGACCACTGTCATATGATAACCTTGATCTTAAGGTATTTTCATCGTCAGAACTGGAAAGTTCATCAAGATCATGATTAACGTAACGGCGAGCAGATCTGAAAGTCAATTGATAACGCATCTGATGAGTAAAAATAAACATTTAAATTGATTCAAATTACCTTCTAATCAAATCTCTTAAGAAAGAAGCAATCACACTTCCCTCCCTATCATGAATGTCAAATTCATAACTATCCAAAGATTGAAGATCAGGAAAACCATCGTGTGAATCTGATGGATCATCAGATTCTGGACTGTCTTGTCTATTTCGAGATGATCGAGACGCACGAGACGCTCGAGGCATATTGATGAGATGTATTTGATTTACTTTGAAAATGTATCAATATTTATAGTTAGAAATATTAAAATATAAGTCAATAGTTAATTCCAAATTCGTATGGCAAATTAGAGTATAGTGATGTATCACAACATGACCAAAAGAAAAACAACACTTGACATTAGTAGAGAGAAAAAACGACAGTCATTCCATCTATCAGAGACAATGTCAGATACTGGTTTTTCGGGAAGCCAGCCCACATTCCTTGAGTGTAAGAAAGAGTGATTCTACCATTTGACCACTGGTTCCTTGCAAATATTGAGAGTAACACACACTCTCCTTCAATCTTAAAGCTATTGGTATGACTCATCGTCTTTGTACTCTTTGATTCTTTATGTCTGTCTCTTTTCTTTAAAGTCTATATCTAAGGTAAGCATCACATGCTGTCATACCAAACGTAAGATCTTTTGTCACCTTTGCCACTTTATTGAGGCCTCATCATCATCATTATCACCATAAGATCTCACGTTTTTCCTCATGTGACATCATCAACACATCAGTTCAGTATTAAATTTACCTACTTGTAACAGTTATAGTTGAATATTTGTTCATAGTTGACGACATAACTCTCTTCAACTATTAACCATAATTAGTACAACAAATCAACAGCGCTAAACAAACTCAACTCACTTTTTATACGCTTCAGTTAATTAATGTGAAACTAAAGACCAAATACAGTAATTCCCCTTTGACACGTCCAAGTTACCTCAGTTACTAGCCAAGAAAAATGTCCAAAATGTTCGAATCTCTCAGACCAAATCCAGTGATTGCCACCATGTCTCCTGGTACAGATACTGTCAGATGGTCTGATTCAGTTTCAGCTCCAATAATTATTCCAATTACAGTAGTGTTGGTTATTCTCAGCACACTTGTCCTTTGTATCATCAAATGCCTTAAAACTACCTATGATCGTAAATTACGATGTGACAGATATGAAATAAGTGACTTGATAAAAGAACGTCCATCTTTGAGTGAAATTGCTAGCCTTGATACTTCTCAAGTAAATTCTGATCATCCAAATCTTAATTTGATCAAATATTCGGGTGAAAAAAAACGTATCGGACATTATCATGATATTGAAGCTGGTACCAGTTCAGGTGATAATTCACCACCTTCCAGATCTTCTAATAGTGGTAAAGTTCAAATTGAAATTCATGATTCATCCAATGAAAATAATGATAATTTGACTGAAGAAGAAGATGGTGATGATGATATGGGAGTTGTTGATGATGAAGCACCACCACCAATTGATGATTATGATTCTTCGCCTTATTCAAATCAACTATGTTCTCGCCATGTTTCATATAATCAGTATTCACCAAGTGACAGTCCAATGACACCAACTAATGCAGTTCATTATGCAAATCATCATCATCACCATCATCGTCAACATCAACAAAATCATTCACAAAATGGATTTAATGAAGATGAAAATGATGTTGAACATGATGTTTCAATGTCACCAACTTCCAACCCTTTGAAACATGCACCATTAGCATCTACTGAATCTGAGGTTTGAAATCCTCGTATTTACTTTAATTTGATACCTTTAATATCAATACTTTGAACCCACACAAACACCTTTTTCTTTTTCTCACAATAATCTCCTGATGCAGGTCAACGCATTTGACTGATTAACACATCTGATTGCATTCTACTCACACTTTAGCACAAGACTATTTGAAACTAATCTTACAAACCGACTGTTACTCAATCGATGAGTCTCTCACCACAGAATTACGTGATATCAATTTCACTTGAACTGAATTGTTTGTCATTTATCATACCACTTGACCATTTAGAATCTTACCTACTTGTTGGTAGATCTTTTAAATCATATCCCAAAACACAGATTTACTTGATTATTCTGTGTGTAAACCGTCCGTATTAACCATCATTTCATTCATTCATCAATTATTATATTATTATTTCCAATTAATTCACCTTAACTTTTTGCACCTGCTATTTCTACTGTCAATTATTTTGTCTTTGTCTTAATGCTTTTTTTTTCAACAAAAACAAAAACAAAAAGGTTTCAAGGGTTTATTGTAACTCATAACTACATCAACAAATTACCAGTAATCAATTGGAATTTGATATTTAACTTGATCAGCTTTAAATGATAAATTATTTCAATTTTACCATAGAAACCTCATTTGAATGCACCATCATATGCAAGACTGGCCATTTACTTAATCATTTGTGTCCATGATTCATTGATTATCATCTTTACATCAATTGAATCAAGTCCTTGTCAATGCACTTTTACAACGATACTTTCTTTTTATATACCATTTATCATATTGAATTGTATTTGAATTTTTACTGAGACACAATTAAAAATATGTATTTTACTGTATTCATTGGACTGACTTTATTTTTCTTTTTTCTTTTTTTTTGTTTCTTTGTCTCTTATTTCAGGCTTTCACGGTGAAAATTTAATTGACTTGTTAAATCTGGTTGGACAGTAAATGTTTAGCAATTAGCAATTTCGTCATATGAACTTTCTTCACTTAATCTTCTTCAAGTAACTGCACAATCAAACACGAGATACAATCAAGGTGATGTCAACTTGATGACACTTTTAAATCCTTTCATTCAGATTTCATAGTTACACGAATAAAAATTGTTAAACCGAATATTGTCCAATTTTAAACACAACAACACAACAACATATTTTAAATACTATTCTTCTTCATGGATCATCTTGCGATAGAACTTTTAACATTTCATAGAAAGGACGATTATCTGTGTTGTTGTGTTTTGAACAGTTTCGCCTCCACCGAATGGAAAGAAAAGCTGCATTCAACAGGATGATGATTGAGACAAATAATCTGGTGATAATCCCAATTGGCATATCTACAGGATGTTGTCACTTCCCATCATTCGAATTATGCAGGAAAAATCAATTCTAATTGATCATCCGAAATTCTTGAAAGTCACCTGAAATGTTCATTATTTGATTGACAAAATTCATGCAAACAAAAGTTGATTGTCAATTGTTTATTTCATCGTAAGATGACAACTTTGAGTAAACAAAATCTACATGAAGATTGTCAAAATCGATGTCATCATCAAAAAAGAATAAAATTAAAGAAAGACAAAAGATAACAAAATATTAAAATAAATAAAGAATTGGCCGTGATTTGTTTTTGGCTGATGAAAAGTTAATTTTTGTCTTCAATAGAAATTTCTAATTTGATTTATCCAATTGAGGAAATGAGCAACTCGAGTGTATACATCAGGATATCCAGGTTTAGCACAACCAGAACCAAATGATATGATACCTGCGAGCATCCACTTGTTACCCACTTTACATTGAAGTGGTCCACCTGAATCACCCTACAATTAATATGGAATGCATTTCGATTGGTTAGAACTTCATCATCAAACTAATGATTTACTCTCAAATACTTACATGACATGTTCCCTTTCCACCGATTTTAGTTCCAGCACATAAATGCCATTGACGAATACCGATCTTGAATTTGGGGAAGTAAGCTCGATGACACTCAGAATTGTCGTAAACTTCAATTTGTACTTTCTGCAGAACATCAGAACCTTTCTTGTTGTAATCCACTTTACCCCATCCAGTTGCTACACATTGACGATTGGCAAAGTCGATATCAGGATCATCAGGTAAACAAATAGGTGAAACATAATCGCTCACTTCAACTGGTTGTGTTAATTTCATCAGAGCTAAATCATTATCATAACCACGGTACCATGGATAATGGAATACACGAGAAACAGTGTAAGTTCTTTCAGATGCTTCAGTTTGCTTTTGATTGTGTTCACCAACTCGAACTTCCCAGAACATCGCTTGAGGCAGTGAAAATACAGGGCTGTAAATGGTAGGAATATTATTTGAGTTTAAATTGATTTGATCTAGTTAAATCAATTGAAACTTACTTGAGAATACAATGAGCAGCAGTCATGACCCACTGACGATCGATGAGAACTCCTCCACACCAGTGACCTACTTTACCTGCCTGTGGATGAGTCAATCTGAGTGACACTTGCCATGGCCATTCACCTGGCATAGAAGTATTTCCACCAATAATTCTTTCAGTTAAAGGTGAATCGTTGTTGTACCTGTTGTAACCACATTCTCCATCATCCGATGATAATCGCTCTTTGATGTTATGTAATAGTCCATCCAAGAGTCCTGCATCATCTTTGTCAACATCAGTGTCCAAGGATCGATGTTCCGCTGGTGGAAAATCATTCATACTGTTGGCCATTGTTAAACAACTTAAAATATAAATAGCTACAAATAAAGTTGGATTCCATGATGTTCGAAGGAGAAAATTTCTCTTTAATTTGTATCTGATGGCTGTAACTTTGTTTGGACATGAATTTACTTGGTAACAATCAGATTTGTAAAATGGTGAATGATTAATTATTCGATTGATGACACTGGTAAAGTTAGTCAAATGTGTTGATTCATCTCTAACCAATCGAAATGATTTACATTTGCCTTTGATCATCGTTGTTCAGTTGATGGAGATGGAGAAGAAGATGCTGATGTTGGTGATGTTGGTGATGCTGGCCACAAGTTGATGAAATGTTTGACTGAACTTGATGTAAATGGAAGTAAAGGATTGAAGTAGAATCACTGGTCAAGGATAGAAAAGATGACAGATCATACTACTATGTGTTGTCGGTTGTCTGTTGAATTGAAGTGATGTGTAAATTGGGAAATAGAAATGAGCTATAAACAGTGCAAAGAAAAAACGGGAAGAAAAAATGGGAAGAAACCAATAAATGAACAAGGAACTCACGGTACGAGGAAACCTTGAACTGGATTCCGGTGAGAAAGAAAGAGAGAGAAAGAAAGAGAGAGAAGAAAGATGTTTGACTGAAACAAATTCAAAAAGTCCAGTTTGTAGTGGATAGTAGATTGTGTTGATGGAGGATGGTGAATGGTGGATGTTAGACGTTGCATCTTCATGTTGAAGGGAAGAAAAAAATAAAAGACACAGTGGATGAAGGCCACTTGTAGAATGTGTGTCTGGATTCTCCTTTCCGGCTTTGCATAAAAAACCTTGCTCGACCACCGAATGATTCACCCACCTGTCATCCTGTTACATCGTTTTACCTGTGCCAGTAACTTGGACCCAAATCAACCAGTCACGAAAAATGGTCACTATTCACCAAATCCTATGATGACGTGTAAAGGTGTCACTTAACAAATTCAATACCACACATAAGATTATCACACAAGTTTAATTTGAATAAAAAATTTATTTAAGAAAAAAAAATTACACTCCACATGCTAATTGTCGATTGATTCTTTCGAGTGCTCGAGCACAGATTATTTCTTCTCTCTTCTTACAATAATAATAAGAAACGCTTGCCATCAAAATCATTAACAATTCGAATTTTAAGTATGAATGAGATGAATCATTTGCCATGGAATTGGAAGGCAATTTTATGTTATCTTTGGAATTTTTACCATTGATGATAGAATTGTTAACGTGATTATCTACATCAACATGAGGTATACTTGTTGTTTTATGATTGACCTTTTGAGTAGGTACAGGTTTCACCGTTTCATGATGGATAGCAAATTCTTCTACTATGAGAAATATTAAACTCAATACAACCAAACCAATAGCCAAAAGAAGATAACGACGTGAACGAAGAAGAACTTCAATCATGATTTAACATAATTGTCACTTATGCTTGTAAATAAGGCAAATCCATGTGGAAGTTGCTTTGATGGCCAATTGATCAGCTGTTCAGTTGCATAAATGGTTTCTGCGCACTGTTTACCTCTCTCTCTGTCTCTATCTTCGGTTGACTCTTGCTTAAGGTAAACACCTGACAGATCCACCTTTTTTCATCCTTCTATTTTATATGTTTTGTTAAAATCAATAGTATTTCTTAATCATATTATTCATTCCATTTGTAAAATGCCTGTAATCAATTTAGATCAAATTGCTGAATTTCTATTAAATGAAGGACTTCATGTAACTGCACTCGAATTGAATTCCGAATTACTACGAAATCAAGGAAGAGAATTATCCTCCATTAGAAGATATTTTACCAATAACACTCGACCATCAATTACAACATCAACATGTGCAAGTACTAGTAGTAGTAATCATATTAAAATTCAACAACCAAATCGTACATCAACACCAATTGTAAAGAAAAGTCCATCAGTACAAACATTTGATTCACTTGATTTAGCTCGTGGGTCTGATGATGGTGCCATTGATCAAACAACTGAACGTATTGCTGTGTTAGAATTTGAATTAAGAAAAGCTAATGAAACAATTATTAGTTTAAGAAAAAGTTTAACTGAAGCAACATCAGTTACTTCATCATCATCTGTTGATGATAAAGTTATCACGAGAAATATTAACAATGATGAAGATAAACAAATTATTGGTAATGTATTATCTAATATTAACAATGATAATACAATCAAACCACATGAATGTAAAGCAATATTATATTTGATAAATGATTTTTTAATGAAACAATCATGTAAAATGACAGCAATTACATTAAGTGAAGAAATGAGTAACCAAAATTTTCAATCATGGTTTGATGTTGGATTAGATACACCTGAACCACCAACACTATTATATTTATTTCGTTTATGGGTTAAAACAAATTATTACATACAATGTAATTCATGTCCATTCGATCATAACACAGTATGTGGTGATGATAAAGGATCTACTGATGATAACCTTAAGGATGAATTATTACATCATATGTCAAGATCAACAAATGATCAACAATGTCAAACTGATTTAATACAATGTACAGTAGTTAATGAAGAACGTTCAACTAATACATCACAACCATCATCATTGATGATAATAAATACAGAAGATAAATATTGTCAAACAGATCGTTTACTTTCATTTTTACGTCGATCTGATGATCAAGAAATATCATGTAAAGATAATCTTGATTTATATAATTCATCATCAATTAACAACAGCAAAGAATGTAATGAAATAACTAATGATGGTAATGGTGTTGAATTTAATTCATTTAAATCATTATCTAATTGTGCCTTTCGATCAACATTAATTACAGAAGCTAATTTAATGGTTGAAAGTGAACTTACATTTCATTTGATGTCAAATGAAAGTGAATTAATTCAATTACTTGCTCATGATTTACCTATAATTGCATCACACATACCATGTAATGAAAATCGTGCTGATTTACTTCCATTAGTTGTGTCAACTATATCATTGATATCATGTCAAAGTAATTCAACATCTTTAAATGTAATTGATAATTCAATATCACGTGAAATATGTGATAAATTATTGTATACATTTTTTGATTTAATTCCAACACCAAATATACTTCATCGTAAATTAATTGTTTCAGCATTGATTACACTTGCCAATAAATATCCACGTGAACGTCTTCAAGAAGAAATATTGCCAATCATATGGGAACAATTAACTAATCGTTCACCTGAACGTCGAATTTTACTTATTGATTCATGTATTCAACTTGTACCACTTGTTTGCCCATCAATTCGTATATCATTGATATTATCAATTTTATGTCAAATATTAAATGAAGAAAAAGATATTCAAGTTAAGGATGCAACAATCAAAGCATTTGCTTATTTAATTACCGTATTAACTGATGATGAACAATCGTCATCTAGTTATGATAAATGGGATAATGTTTTAAAACAAATTGTAATACCATCAATCAATTCTAACATTATTGATGATGCTACATTGAAAAGATCATTTATTCGATTATTTATCCCATCATTTGCTTATTGGTCTTATAAAATTAATAAACTAACACAATTAACTACTGAATTAGTTTCCTATGCTACAATTAACAAATCATCTATTGCAATTATTTGTTTAGAAATTTGTGTACCATTTATATTTCTTAATTTAGTTACAACTGTACCAATTAATTTCAAAACAACAACAACAACAACAACAAGTAATTCATCAACTTTAACTAATTTTAATGAAGATAAAGGACATCGATTTTGTTTTATTAATAACAAACTTCTTAATCTTCAAATTATTTATGGTTCATCAGTTAGTGAAATGATTGGTAATTTTGATCAATTATTAGCACGTGATTGGTTTAAACCATGGTTACAATGGGATGAATTTGATCGTAAAATTTTACCATTAATATTTTCAACACTTATACCTAATTGTATACCAGAACAATTAAAAAATATTATCAATTTATGTTCATCACTTGGACAACATCTTGGATTATCTGTTTTACGACTTAAAGTTAAACCATTGTTACTTCGTGCAATTTATCAACAAATGAATGGATCAGCTGATCAATCACAACAATCACACCAACAACCACTAAATGATTCAGTACAAATGCTTTTACCATCTTTTGCTGCAGTTTTAATATCAGTTAAACCAATTCAAGAAGAAGAAAAAAGAGATTTAGCAACTTGTTTGGGAAAATGTTTACTTTTAGGACATACTAAAGCAGTTCTCGATGCTGTTCAATTAATTGTTCTAGAATCTCATTCTGAAGCAACTCGATGTGATCTAAACAATGTTATCATTGGCTTTTTAACCGATTCTTTAGGTCACAGTGATACAGTCAATGTATCTATTATTCGAGTTTTAGATTCATTTATCTGTGCCAATTGCAAAGTTACACTTTCTCATGGAACTGTAGAATGTCTTGTGAAAGATTCACTCAACCTTATCGATAAGATCAATGAATCAACATCATCTTTTTCTTCCTCTTCTACTTCTACTTCGACATTGACTTGTTCTTCGACTTCTTCTTCTTCTTGTGGATTGAACAACAACATCAATTCACTCGGTCACAGTATAAGAACTCATCGAATTTCATGCTTGGGTTCACTTCTTATTCTTATCCTCAGTAATTCAGGATGTGAGTCACTTGTTCAACCTCTCTACTGTAAGCTTGACTTATTATTAGAAGGAGAAGATATTGAATCGCATATTGATTTGGTTAAATTACTTTCACGAGTTGCAAGATCATGTAATGAACATATTATACAATCTAAATGTCATCTATTTCTTGATTATTCATTACCTCGATTAGCTGCTATCACTGTACAATGTCAGAGTAATACAACATGTAAAGGTAAAAATGAATTAATTTTAGCATTATTAGATTGTTATACTAAATTTTCATTTGTCAATGCAAGTGATCAATTAATTCGTGATTCTGTTTTACCATCATTGCGATTAACTAAAAATCAAGTTATATCAATTGCACCTGAATATGAAGAGACAGTTATTACACTTATTAATGAATTTGAAAGAAAATTAACTGATAATGTAACAACATCAACAACAAGTTTAACTACATGTACAACTAATACAACTTGTAACTTAGTTACATCTAATATTGTAGCAAATACAAGTACTACAACAATGACAACAACAACAAATGCAACTGCAACTACGACAACTACGACAACTACGACAACAACAGCAACATCCACATCAATGGCAGCATCTATTATTACAACAACCAACATGAGTACGACATCAAGTAACAAGCAGCATCCTTCTGATGGTGATCTGAGAAGTCGCTTCAAGGGATTCTTTCACAAAAAACCCAATTGATTTACTAACAAACGCACACAAGGCATGGAATAGGACACACAAAAAAAAGAGCAAAGAAAGATACACTTTGACTTACAGAGAAAAAGGGAAAAAGAGAAAAAGAGAGAGACACACATACATACACATACACATACACATTGACTTGCTCACTTACTCAACTCACACACACACTTACAGCATTCGTTATTTTTATGGAAATCGCATACTGAAAAAGAGAAAGAGACAAAAAAAAGAAGAAATAAGAAAAAAAGAATCTTTTACTCACTTTCTTTCTTTCTTTCTTTCCCTCTGTCCTTTTCCTTGGTTGGTTGGTTGCACTGATCGATTTTATTCCTCTTTTTCTCTTTTTCTCTTTTTCTCTTTTTCTCTTTTTCCCTCTCTCTCTTCTAACTTCTTCTTCTCTTCTCTCTTTATCCTATTGAGTAGACAAGTCAAAGTGGGATGAAGGATGGGCAACTCTAAGTGAGTGAGATAGATAGAGTATTTCTCCATTGTAACTTTTGCTTACTTTGACTTTTTTGTCACACACACACACACATACACACCAGCTGACAAAAGTGTAAGTAAGTCAAAGTTATACTTGAAAAGTTAGTTTCGAAAAAACCAATAGACAACGATTACTTGTCCACACTTGAATCAATTGAAATGATCAAAGTGGACACAGAGAAATAAACTCTGTTTCCAATTTTACTTTTTTACATTAAATTGGTGACTTTATTCTTTTTTCTTTATTCTTTTTTCTTCTTCTTCTTCACTCTTTACTCTTTTCATATGAAATAAAACAAATACAATGAAATTGTTTTCAATGGTCACTAGGTGGCTCTCATGCTACGAGAGTAATAAAACATCTGCTGGTTCATCTTTTTTTAACCTCAAATACATTCGTCTCACAAAACATCAATTGTACTGACCGATTGATAAGTTTACTTTACTTTTACTTACAATAAGATCATCTGCTACTGCAGAGGCATACATAAACTGCCATCATTATGAATTCCAGTCGTGGAAATTCTTCTACTACTCGAACCGTCACTGTGTCAACTACATCCTCACGTGTCCATAATCAGGCCAGCTGTAACCATGATGAAGTATATCGTGATATGTGTGTATTATGTGGAACTGATTTAAGACATTTAGATGCCAATATAAGAGATGAAGCATTATCATCGGCTACTGTTTCAATGATCCATTCTGTACCAGAACTCAAAGTCAGTCGTGAAAAAGCTGTTGAATTAGGTAAAGCAGATGAACAACATTTACTTGATGAAAAAATTCGTAAACTTGTTTTATTGGTTGATTTAGATCAAACAATCATACATACTACAAATTGTAATGTTTCCCCAACGTTAAAAGATGTTCACCATTTTCAATTATACGGTAGTAATTCACCATGGTATCATACAAAAATTCGACCACATGCTAAAGAATTTCTTGATAATATTTCTAAAAAGTTTGAATTACACATTTGTACTTTTGGTGTTCATGTATATGCACATACAATTGCTCGTATATTAGACCCTGGTCAAAAACTTTTTGGTAATCGTATCTTATCAAGAGATGAATTAATGGATCCGCATTCTAAAACGGGCAATTTAAGTGCCCTATTCCCATGTGGTGATGAATTAGTTTGCATAATTGATGATCGTGAAGATGTTTGGAATTTCTCATCCAATTGTATTGCTGTCAAGCCATATCTGTACTTTAAAAATACTGGTGACATCAATTGGCCACCACAATCACAATCTCAAACTAAAGTGTCATCTAAATCAATGACTTCCCAATCTGTATCTTCGTCTACTTCAACATCATCAACATCACCTTTGTCATCAACTTCTTCTTCGTCTTCATCACCACCACAACCATCATCATTATCGTCGTCTACTTCTTCTTCCTCTGGTGAATCATCATGTCCATCTTTACCTACAACAGAAGAATCAAAAATGGCCACAACATCGACCGATCCTTCCATTGTAACTAGTGAATCATCTGAATGTCGTGATAAAGTACAAATGTCATCAAGTGAATCGCCATGTGAAACTACCTCAACTCAGCATGTGGAAAAATGCGAAGAAAAGTGTTCAACTTCGATTGCCTCTTCATCTTCATCAACTTTAACCCCAGTAGAATCAATAGCTTCTACATCCAAGACCAAAAATAATACACCTCCATCAACACCACCACCACAACCACCACCAGCATCACCATCATCATCATCATCATCATCATCATCACCATCAGCATCATCATCATCAATACTACCAATAAAAGAAGTACAGTCAGTAATGTTAGATGAAGGTCAAATGATGACCGATGAAGTTGAAGATGACACTGATGATTATTTATTGTATTTAGAAGATATTCTTAATCGAATTCACTCTAAATTTTTTGAACTATATGGTGAAAAATTGAAATACAGAGTAGAAAATGAACAAATTCAACTGCCAGATCTGAAAGACATTATACCTCAAGTACGTAGTACTACTTTAGCAGGATGTAATATAGTCTTTTCAGGTGTAATACCTACAAATGCACCAATGGAACGAAGTCGTGAATATTTAGTTGCTCGATCACTTGGAGCTAAAGTTGGTCGTAATGTAATAACTGATGGTTCACCACTCGAAAAGACAACTCATGTTGTTGCTGCTAAAATTGGTACAGCAAAAGTAAATGCTGCTAAAAAAGCCAAAATACCAATTGTTAATCCTTTATGGTTATCATGTTGTGCTGAAAGATGGGAAAGAGTTAATGAAAAACTTTTTCAACTTAAAGAAACTGATGATTTTCAAGGTAAATCTCAATTACATCATCGACAAATTCCAACACAAGTTACGAGTACAACATTATCTACAGTATGTGATTCAATTGAAAAAAATGCTAAATTAGTTGATTCATTATCACCTTTAGCTGTATTTAGTGCTGATGATTTACTTACGATGGATCAAGAAGTTCAAGATGCTTGTTGTACTGATGATGAAGAAGATGATGATAAAATTAAAGGTCACCCTGATGATGATGAAGATGACGATGACGATGATGATGATGAAAGAAAAAACAATAGTAAACAAAATCGATTCACAAGAAGACTTAAACCTGAACAAGAAGAAGAAGGAGGAGAAGAAGAAGAAGAAGAAGGTGTATTTGATGAAGACTCACAATTAAATAAAGGTAGTGAAAGTGATGACGATGATGAAGATGGACATGGTATGAAACTTAAAGATTATGATAGTGAAAGTATCACCAGTAGCACTACTTCAAGTTCTAATGAATGTTCTGAAGAGTATCGTAAAAAAAGAAAAAGAAAATGGCAAAATTACAATGAAAGTAATTCTTCATCTACATCATCTTTAGATGAAAATATTGCTGGTGATCTATTAGAACAAGAATTTTTACGTGAATCAATGTAAAACAGCAACAACAATGTTATTTGCGCAATTTGTTTAAACACAATCATCACACAATTGATTTTTTGAAATTGTTTGATTCTCTTTTATTTTCAATGTGTCTTTATTTCAAGCATCTGAATTTCCATGGAAATAGGATCCACTTGTAACCGATTCACCCGTACAGTCTATTGATCCATCTTTAATTATCCTAAGAGAGCGCCTACAAAAAAAAAAGTTAAAAAGAGAAAATAGAAAAAGACAAAGACTTGTTGAAATTAAGTCACACTCTTCCTTTTGTTTCATTGTTTCTTTACGCAATTTCTTTCTTTCTTTTTTTCCCTTTTTCTACTCCTCCTACTTTTTCTTCTTCTTCTTCTTCATCTTCTCCTTCTTCATCTTCTCCTTCTTCTCTCTATAGCATCATTGTCGCAACAAATGACAGACCATATGGTATGAAAAGAGGAAAGAGAAGAGTTAAAGGTCCACTGGACACTAGAGGATGAATTGAGTGAAGGATGAGCGATTACAGATGAAGGATGGGTACAAGGTGAAAAGAGGATGAGAGGAAAAGGAAGGGGAAGGGAAAAAGGAAAAGAGGAGGGGAAAGAGCAAGATGCTAGACGAATAACAGAGATGGGATAAATGACACACAGAGTTGAAATGAGATAGAGAGATACATTCTCTCATTCACTAATGACGGTATATGCAGGATTCTTTTTCCTCTCAATCTAACTCACTGCATCTTTTCCTGTATTTTCTGTACTCTTTATTCTTTCTCTTTTTCTATTCCTTTGTCTGACAACTAGTCTCTCTTTCTCTGGTTGATATCTCATTCTTTGATGTTACCTGAAAGACTGATCTGATGACACTGGCCATTCAGTAATCAATGTTGCCTTGTTACGTCCTTCTGTGGTATAACCCATGATGAAATAGCGCATATTTGAATTAGTATGATGTAATAAATGTCTCCAGGTAAGTTGACTTGGTAATAAGATGGTTGAATTGGTATCTACCCAAATTTGTGCATGTTGACGCCCCTTAAAAGTACCAGAACCATGAATTATTTTATATGAACGTAGTCGACCATGGATGAGATCATTTGAATAACCACGAAAAGATGCTTTTGTTTTTAAACTCCATTGTGATCTACAATAAGTTGTAAGTAATGGATGTATAGTTGTACTCGAACGTTCATTATTATGTTCTATTGTTACACCTTCTCCTACTTCCGATGGTACTTCTGTTACGGTTGACTGATATCCTTTTGAACGATGATGGTTATTTTGTTGCTGTTGTTGTAAGGTTGATCTTTCCTGTGATTCCTCTTGAGTCTCTGCTAAGTTGTGCATGTGTTCATGATGACCAATAGATTGATGTTCACTATTGTGACCATTGTGACCATTGTGACCATTGTGACCATTTTGCTGATGGTGATGTACGTGATGATCATTTTTACCACGATTGGCAATATTTACATTTACTTTATCTTTTACATTACCATCGATATGATGATTGTTCAATGATGTTGATAATTGTGATGATGGAGAAGATGATGATGAGAAAGAAGAAGAAGATGAAGATGATGATGATTTATCTTGTCCATTGATCATTGTGGGTGTGCCTTCACTTGTTACTTTAACTTGAACATCACCATCTACACCTCCTAGTGTATGTTGAGCCATTATACACATGTCATTGTCTAATGGATATTGGTCACATCTAACAAGTTCAGGCCAAGGATATCCATACATTGCCATTTGTCGTTCACATGCACTTTGAACACTTAAACATAATGAACGACATGGAAAAATTGGATGATCTAAACATACAGGAGCAAATAATGAACATAAAAATAATCCTGTATCTGGATGACAAGATAACCGTGCCAATGGTATCCAACTTGCTGATTGTTCTAGAACCTGTAATGTAAAAAAAGATAAAAATAAAATAAATCAGTATTAAAATTAATAAAATAACAATTAATGAATGATTCATTTGAATATATTATGTAAATTTGAATGTCATATTAGTAGTATTTGTATATGTGTGAGTGAACTTTGATACTGTTGACCTAAACAACAACAAAAACAACAACGGTCAACAGTAATAACAATGTTGTTGTTGTTGTTGTTGCTTTGGCTGTTGCTGTTGTTACCGTAAATGCCATCATATTCATTTTCAGGATAAAAACACATTGTACAATGTACATTGTGTATACTTTACCTCTTGCAGTGTTTCATGTTGAAATAAATTCGGTAAGCGCATTTTGTTGTATCCAATTCCATGGCACAAGCTCAAATTACTTGGAACATCAACACAAGTTGTACGAATGGCTGAGTATGAATTGACGTGAAGTCCAGATGATGCTTTATGCCATTGACCATCAGATGTCCATTCGAATGTATTTAATGCCTCAAGTGATTGTAAGTTTATTGATGACAACAATAAGACACACCAAATGACAAGAGTATTCATTTTACATGAAAAGATCAGCGTAAAGAGACGTTTGATGTAGACAACAAGATGAAAAGACTGGACAAAGTACATCGCATCCACTTCTTTCACTTGAATTGAAGAAAGAAAAGTTGCAAAGATGTCTCTCTTATTGTTGTTATTTACTTCTTCTTCTTCTTCTTATTCTTTGCCTTCGCTCTGTTCTTCTACTTCTTCTTAGTTTCTTCTTAGTTGTTGTTGTTGCTGTTGTTCTTCTTGTTCTTCGTTCACTTGCACTTGCAGTCTCTTGTTGACTTGTTGACTTGGGTCTCCAGGCGACGGTGGAACAGTCTAACTGAACATAACATGATCACACCGACATTGCTGAAATGTCGCTCACAGCAAACAAGCAGCAAGAGAAGGAGAAAGAGAAACGCACACACAAACACAGAGAGAGACAGAAACAGACAATGTTCAACTCTCAAATGGCAGGTCTTCACTTCACGTAGCAACTGGCAACTGGAGACTGAAGAGTCAAACAGTCAAACACTCAAACTACTGAGGAGGGCCAAACTCGCGACTCGGTCAGGTTCTATGTTCTACGTTCTACGTTCTACGTTCTACGTTCTACGTTCTATGTTGCATGCTGTATCTGTGTTGCCTATGTTCAATGTTCCATTGCTCTATTGCTACTCTCGATACCTTTTTTTCTCTCTCTCTTTCTCTCTATTTGTCTCTTTGCTTCTTTCTTCGGTCTTTCGTTTTCCTCTCGAGCGCAAGTCACCGATGAAACATTTCTTTGGCTGCCAATCATGCATTTGCACCATGTACACCAAGGCAAAGTACAAGCCAATAGTACAGTAATGCACTGTTCATTGTGTCCATGAACAGGTCATCATCCAATGACTTTTATCATGAAATATCTAATTTTTGTCAATATATACTTTTCATCAATTCAATTGGTTGACAGTTGTGTTACAACATTCCCCTACACTCAGTAACTCTTTCATTCTTACTTTTATTCTCTTTTTCTTTTTCATCAGTTGAGTTGGAAAAGAAAAAAAGTTCATCCTGTCAATGAATAAATGTTGTTTTCGTCGCAACAACAACTTGTACTTTTACTATTGATACAATTTGTATCCAAAGGCTTTTACTTGATGAATAATTGAAATGTTAGCTAATTGAAAATTCTAACTAAAAGCAAATAAATTTTCATTTACTTTATCTTTTATTGCAATTTAACAAATTTGTTTGGCCGTACAAACTATACACATATACAAATAGTTTTAATTTGATGTATTTGTATAATGTTTTACCATGAGATTGTGACTTTGACTGTAATTGTAACAGTGTGTCGACTTTACGTCACATTCATGTCAAAGCGTATGTTCATTCGAATGAAGGAGAAGAAGAAGAAGAAGAAGAAATAAAAGTCAATTGCAATCGATTTTGCTTTACCGGCCTTCGAGTTCTACGATTTGTTTCGCCTTTTTTTTCTTCCTTTCTCTTTTATATTTTATTCTTTCTGAGCAGTCAAAGTACCCGTATGATTTTTTTTCTTCCAATTTTTTCTAGCTTTCCTTTTGCCTCTGTACTCTTATTGTAATGTGTATGGACTAATGTACAAAATGAAGTCCATTCGATGAGACGTAGGACGAGTGTTCTGTTCTGTTCTGTTCTGTTCTGTTCTGTACTGTTTCGTCCTAGTCTTTCTCTCATTCTCTCATTCTCTCATTCGTGCTGCCTTGACTGTTGTGTTGTCTCTTCTGTTTTTCTTAGGACTCAATTGAACTTGTGATTCGTTGTCGACTTGTTGTTGTAACGGGCACAACTTAACCAAGACAAAAGATAGAAAATAAAAGAAAGAACAAAAAATTTTTCTTCTTCTTCTTGTCACTTACTATTGTGGTGATGTTTTTTTGGTGCCTTGTCATATAACCTTTTGTCTTGTCTCTTCTTCTGCCTTTATTATTTGTATGTTTGTATGTTTATGCCTGTGTGTTTGAATATATTCTGCATGGACAATGTTAACAATCAACCGTCAATATGTGTCTTATTTATTCGCCTTTGCTCAACAATGTCACCACAACATCAGCTGATCTTATGATAATTAATGTCAAATATTCAACTTGACTTGACGTGTTAACGTGTTGTTGTTGTTGTTATCTATTATCTATTATTATTCTTATTCTTGTTCTATTCATGTCATATTAATTTCATCATGATCAATAATATTATCCAATGATCAACATGATAGTGATGATACAACAATTGATATGAATTGAAGATGATAATGATGATAAACAAGTTAACAACAAGTTTAATTGAATCATGCAATTAACATGTAAATGGCCACATTTAGTGGTTCTTGTGGTAAGTGTAACATTGTATTCATTACAAATGGTTTCCATGTCACCAACATCATCATCATCGTCATCTTCATCTTCATCGTCATCATCACACCATATTACAAGATCTTTATCATTAGAATTTAAAAATATTAGTAAATCATCATTAACATCACATGATAAATCATCTTCATCATCTTCAAAAACAAATGAACATCATACAATACAATTAGCTGGTTGGCAATGGAATAATGTATCGGCATATTTAATTGTATCATTATTTGTTTTAATTGCTGCATTAGTTAAACTTGCATATCATCATACAGCATTACAAGCACATTTACCTGAATCATGTATATTAGTTTTACTTGGTATTGTTTTTGAATTATTATGTACAATTGGTAATGTGGATAGATCACAAATTCCAGTATTTTCACCTAAAATATTTTTTTATGTTCTATTACCACCTGTGATATTAGAATCAGCATATTCATTACATGATCGAACATTTTTTAATAATTTAGGTACAATTCTTCTGTACGCTGTATTTGGTACATTGATGAATATATTTACAATTGGCCCAATATTATGGTTAATTGGTCAAAATAATATATTTTCATTTAAATCAATACCATTAATTGAATGTTTAGTATTTTCAACATTAATTTCAGCCGTTGATCCAGTTGCTGTTCTTGCAATATTTCAAGAAATTGGTGTTAACAAAGCATTATACTTTTTAGTATTTGGTGAATCATTGTTAAATGATGCAGTTGTTATAACTGTATTTAATTGTATAACAATATTTGCATCTTCACCTAATTTATTAACATCTGGTAATATATTTTTAGCAATGGTTAATTTTTTCACTGTATCATGTGGTGGATTAACTATTGGAATTACTTGGGGAATTGTAACATCATTATTAACTAAAATAACTCGACATGTATCAGTTCTAGAACCATTAATTGTTTTAATTTGTGCATATTTAGCTTATTTAACTGCTGAATTAGTACATTTTAGTGGTATCATTGGTTTAATTGGTTGTGGTATCATGCAAGCTGAATATTCACGATTAAATATTAGCCGACAATCATATGTTACAATTAAATATATTACTAGAAATTTAAGCGCATTAGCTGATGTTATTATATTTTTTTTCTTAGGTCAAGTTCTTGTAAGAGAAACACATGATTGGTCAACATCATTAGCTTTAATTGTTACATTATTATGTATAATTGTACGATTTATATCAGTATTTACATTAACATATGTTGCTAATTATTGGTTTCATCGTGTTCGATTAATTAATTTTCAAGAACAAGTTGTCATGGCTTATGGTGGTTTACGTGGTGCAATTGCATTTAGTTTATCAATTACAATTGATAAATTATATGTTAAATCTGCTGGTTATTTTGTATCATCAACATTATTTGTTATATTATTTACTATATTTGTTTTAGGTGCAACAACTAAACCAATTGTTAAATTATTACGTGTACGAATTGAAGAAAAAGAAGAACCTAAAATGTTTTTATTTTTAACTGATAAATTAATTGAAAGTTTAATATCTGGTATTGAAGATATTACTGGTAATCATTCATATTTTCATTGGATGCAAAAATTTTCACAATTTAATGATGATCATATTAAACCATTGTTATGTAAAAATTGGTTAGGATGTTCATCACAATTTACACAAACATATCGTAAAATTAAACAACATTCTGCAAGTAAAAATGTTGGCAGAGAAACATCATTATCATTTACATCATCTGATGGTAAAGGAAAAGAACAAGGACAACAAGAACAAGTTAATTTGGGTAATAATCAAGTAAAATTAATTAATTCACTTGAAGATGGACATTTAGTTGAATCAGTTCCATTAGAACTTCTTGAATCAACAATCGCACAACAAAGTACACAATATGATAGAACTCGACAAAGACAACAATCACAATCAACTGATCATCAATTAAATTATTTACATAATGGATCAAATGATGATGTTAATGCAACATCAGGTCAAAATGGTCGATGGATACTTGTTCGTAATGCAGTACGATTTACATCAATGTTAAAAACACCTAATTCACCTAATTCAGTTGTTCCACTTGAATCACAAACTCGTAGAGCATCGAATATACAACAAACTGATCAAATGTCACAAGTTCGAAGACAATTGAATTCAGCACTTTCACGAACAAGCTTTTATCAATTACCTGGATCAATATTTTTACGAGATGAAGATAATGGACTAGTTGATCGTTTTAGTCGTAATTCACATCATCATCATTCTCATTCTCATTCTAATCCTCATCATAGACATAGATCATTGGATGGTGAGTGATGAAGTTTAAACATTTATTATTTTTTTTTCTTCCCTTTTTTTTGTGCAAAATATTTTATAATATCAAATAATCTCTTTTTCACTTGACTGTATTTGATTTCATTATAATCATGATAAATGATTCTCATGTTAGTGATGATGATTGAACACATTTTTTCTCTTTGCACATTTGTCAGTGTGTTTCATCAGTTTACCTCGATGACAATCAGTACGTTTAACTCTTGACACACACACACACAACAAATACACTTATGTCGACCTGGTCATGCATGTTTGTCATGGTATTGTCAATATTGTCCCTGAAAGAAGACATTATCATCCTTTCGTGTGTGTAGTCATCCCTTTTTTTCTTTTCCTATTCTCCTTTTGTCATTTCCTGCCTACAGCAACCAAATAAACCTCTCATATATACAAACAAATCTGTTGGACAAACATAAAATATGGTCAACTTTCTTATATGATGACTTTTTCGTGCAAAAATGTCATTGTTTTTCTTAACTTCTTCTTCTTCTTACTCTTTTTTATGTCATCTTTTGTTTTGTTCTATTTTGCTGTTGGTCACTTTTTCATTTTCATCACGAATCACGTGACTTCATCCGCAAACACGTATAAATGTTATTGATAGATGATGTTGATGTCACTTTAACCATTGTTTATTCAAGTAAATCATTTCAAATTATCTATTTGTCCAATTGGTTCAATTTTTTTCATTTTCCATCATTTTGTCACTTATTAAAGTATCTTCTTTTTGTAACTTACTTACTTTGTAACAGTTACAAGTGATTTATCATGATGACTTTTTTATTGATCCGACTTAATAATTTACCTTAACTTTGAAAATATGTGACATTATCATCATCCTCATCATCCTCATCATCATCGTCATCCTAAACACTCATGGAAAATCAATATTCTTGTTAAAGTCAACTGTTCTTTGTCCAATTTTACTTGAGATATATAAGTTGAGTGACAAGAATCAATATTTACAACACAGGTAAGAGGATTACACATGACATTTATCTTTTTCATGTTGATATTTCTTACCATGTGACACTTTGAACGACGATATAACTGTGGTTCGATATGTACTATGTTTAGAAAGTTCTTCTTCTTCTTCTTCTTGTTGTTTCGCTTTTGTTACCATTCGATCCATGGGAGGATGTTTCAAAGTAGATAATTACACTATTCATTGACCTTTCATTGATCTTATCAACTTAACTAATATCATCCTGACTTTGCAAGTTTGTTTAATTGATAAATTGTATCAGATAAATGTCAACATTGGCAATTGAATGATGTAAACATGTTTCTATCAACAAGGTAAATCAAATTAAATTGTCAATTATCTTTCTTCTTGTTGTTTCTCTTGTTGTTGTAAGATTAATTGAATTACTTGTAGTGCACAATTGTAATTTGTCATCAATCAATTCAAATGAGTCTTACAGGGACGATACAATCAATTGATTTGAAACATTTAATCCCCTCAATAGATATCAATTGACTTTGATTCTTCTTCTTCTTCTTTTACTTGTTAACATATGAATTTATCAAAGTTGTTCAAGTTACCTTGTTACAATCGATACAATTTTACTCCAGTGAATTGAATGAACAACATCAATGAACAACCTTCATCATTGATCAACAGTGATTTTAACAGCTTTTAGTGGGTAAAAGAAGAAGAAGATGAAGGAAAAAAATAATGTTCACTTGAGGATTTACTTTGATCGAAGTAAATTCACTCAATGTCATAAATTGTATACTTTTGAAAGTGTTGAGAAAAAAAATGATCAAACTGAAAAATCGATCAAATAAGTATTTTGGAGAAATTTCAAAAGGTACCAATGATTGAAAAGTACACAAGGCGATGGTAAAGAAGATGAAGATGAAGATATTTATAAATGTCATTGAATTATCATTTGACTCAATTGATGTGTCAATCAAAAGTCAACTTGAACCGAATGATAAATTTTATCCATCATAAATCACCAGTTAAATTTTTTTCAATGAATGAATTGAATAATACATTTGAACAAAAAGTATACACATAAACAAACAAACAAACAAACATACAAACAAAAGTAGGTGAAAGTTAAATTGATTAATTCATCCAAAGATCTGACAATTCAAATGTAACCTTGATGATGGTGGAAAAAAACAAAGAAGAAAATAAATGTCACGTTTTTTCGTTGCCCTCAACGATAATATAATCTTTTATGATGATTTTATTATTTGTCAGTTAAATATATAATCTTTTGCAGTAAAAAAAATATCAAATAAGTTAACATTAGTGTCATTTATTTTATATCTGTCACAGTGAAAATTAGTTATTTTCATTTTTTATATACTTTTTTTTTCTTTCCACCTTAAAACTATCAAGATAAAAATGTAAATGGATTTTTTATCGATTTTACTGCATCAAAAAGGATCAAAATAAAATTATTCATCTCGGATGACACTTTTTGGTGAATTCATTCAGATGAATTGATTTGTTTTTGTTGTAGTTCTTTTTTTTGTCTCTCTCTTTCTCTCTCTCTTTGTCGCACTTTACAAATTGACTTGCATCATTTGCCCTTGGGTTACATAAGTATGAGTCTTCTTCTAGTGTTTTTTCCTTTTTCTACACAATGGCACTTGATCAATTCAACATCATGAAACTATAACTTTGTGCCAGTCATCAACATTTCATCTTTCAACAACTTGTACTTTGTTATCAAGGAAGATGATGACGATGACAATGATGATAACAATGATGATGATGGTGATGACGATAACAAGAATATTCATTGTACTTTTACTTGTTTTGTTGATTTGTCTGTGAGTTTACTTTGTCACTTTGTACTTGAAAAGTATATAAACACTTTGCCAGGTACAAATTTAGGTACTTGTTTTACGTGTATCACAGCAAAGATGAAGTCAACATTGGTTTATGTAAGTTATCATCAGTTATTATTACACATTGAAAAGGATGTAATAATTTTATTTTCCTTTTTTTTTCTTCTAGCTTTTCTTTGGATTATTGATGGTAGTAATGATGTTAAATGTCATCAGAACAAATGGTCAATTGATGTACGGTTCGATGTACGGTCCATCTTATTATCCTGGATACATGACGTCACCATTTTACTATTATGGTGGTTATGGTGGTTATCCTTATGGTGGTTATGGTTATCCATACTATCGACGTTAAATGATGAACTGATGAACAAAAAGGTCAAGTGACGAATTCAACAGTGTTAGAACATTTGGATTATTTTATTCTTTAGTTCATTGACTGTTGTTACTTGTGTAACTTCTCTTTTCCTTTTCCTCTTCCTCTTTCTCTGATTGGTGGAAAGATCTAACTGTACTAGAGTTCAATCGACAAGAGACTAAAGAGATTTACTTGACTTACGCAATGATTGTTTCGCATCGATTTCATCTGACAAAATTGCAAAATATTCAAATGAACTAATAAAATTGAATGACAATTGTAATTATCAAGACTGTTATACTGTACACTTTGAAGAATTGTCACGTCCGGTAACTTCCTGTCTTTTATTCTTTTACTACCAATAGTACTTCAATTCAAAGTTCCGGAATTAAATGACTCACGCAAAGTCCAACAGAGAAAGATTGATAAAAGTTGCACACGAATGCAAAAGAAGTATAAATTACTGATTATTTGGCAAGAACTAAGTAATGAACTTTAATCGATTCAAATGACTCACTATTTCCATATCAAATAAAACTTACTCCACATCAATTGGTAACATCTTGATGGTTCATATAAAAGTTCGATTTGGTCCATTGGACAGTTTACTTTAGGACAAAATGTCAGAACATAAAAAAAACAAAAAGGAATCACAAGAACCAAAATAGTTTATATGAATGACGATAGATGGCTTCATCAGCTTGACATAACTTCTTAATGTTGCGTCCACGTTCACCTGTTTGTTTCGGTCAGACACCTGTTTTTATGATAAACTTGATTTATCATCTCATCAATCCATTTAAATCTATTGACAGTATTAAAATATCACTTTAATTGATATAAATATATTTTAAACGTGCAATTAATTGCTGCAATGTATCTATCAGTTATCAAATCAACAACATATGTTATAATCATACAAAATATTATATCAATTGTACTTGGTGAAACTTTTCAAGATGGTCAAAATGAATTGGGTGTAGCATATGAATTTAAAATTGTCGTTGATGCTGGTAAAGAAGATTGTTTTTATCAATATGTACCACTACAAGCTGATTTATATGTAGCATTTCAAGTTATTCGTGGTGGTGATAAAGCTGGTTATGCCATTAGAGATCCAAATAACCATTTAATTAAACCATATCAGTGGACAGAATCACTTGAATTTGATGAAAAAGGTGTTAAAGTACCGGGATATTATACATTTTGCATTGATAATGGTCCAAGTAAATTTACATCAAAAATGGTATCATTGTACGTTGCTGCATTTCGTCGAGATGATTGGGAAAAGTATATTGGTGATTTAGCTGGTTATGATATAACAGTATCTAATTTTACTAAATCCATTGCTACAGTTGATGCTAATATTGGTTCAATTCTTAAATCACTTGATCATTCACGACGTAAAGGAATCTCTGATTGGTACATATTAGAAGCAAATCATTCATACATTCAACTTGGTCAATATTTCAATCAATAATCATTTGTATTACATCTGTTATTCAAGTTTATATCATTCGACTACTTTTTTCAGATGAAAGTTCTTTCATTGCCAAATTAAGTGCCAAGTTTGGACTTAACCGAGGAACTGTAAGATTAACTCCTCGACCCAAAGCTTAATCCATTTCAAATTGTAACTTGACTGAGCCATCTTTCAAATCAACTACTCATATGAATTGTATAATTGATTGTCTTAATATTTTTTGACCTGAATTATTATAAATCTTTGACCTTTCAATGTAACATGTGGAAGATGCACACTAATTTATCACTTTGATAAGTAATTGTTTCAATCTATTGTCATTGTCTACTCTAGTAATAGATGATGATGAGGATGAATTTATAAATTGGATGAATGATTGATTCATCTAACCACTACTACCACTAACAGTATGATGATGAACAATTTGTAGCATCAATCAAACATTTCAGGTAATTAAATGTAGATGAAGACAAAAAGTTTGCAACAACCATTTAACAATATTCAGTACAATTAGTAGGTCATGGAAGAGATAAAGAAAAGTAGGAATTAGATCTTACTCATTATTTGATACTCAGTGTGAAGTATTTCATTTAGACCATGAGAGGAGATTTCAGATGGTTAATGTGATTCATTTGCCATTGAAATTAAAGTAAGTGCAATCAAATGGCCATTTGGCCATTTGACTGTCTACCTTGTGACCTTGAGGTGGTTTAAAGTTAAACTATGGTTATACTACAACCGGATTGTGATGATCAGGATGTACATAGTAATGTAGTAGTAGAAGAAGAAGAAGAAGAAATTGTACTAGTATCTTTACTGTTAATGAGTTAAAACACACGGTAAATGTTCATCTTTTATCCGATGTTTACTTTAAGATTGAGTACTCAGGTGGTCACAATGTTTAACTGATAAACCGATTTAATTGCTCAAGTTTGTTCTTTAATTGAACCCTACCTTAAAAAAATTGGCCACAATTGCTAATATCTTTCATCCTGTGGGTTAAATGTAGATCAAATTCCTTCGACCTCATTGATTTTACTCAAGTGAACTCATTTTTTTTACCCACAAGTTTGTATCCTTACTTTTTATTTCACTAGTACCATTTAATTATTTTTCTCTGATGAATATTCAATAATTGTCTGAGGATTATAATGTATTAAAGACGAATCAAAGGAGTGATACTTGTTAACCATTTTTAAAGGTAAATTTTTTTCATCACTGATGATAACGATAAAAATCAGATTAACAATTTACCATCATACTTGTAATGATAATCATGATGATGAAAATTATTTTTTTTATTTTTTTTTATTTCCTCTTCATCATCAACATGAGTCAAGATTATGTCGTATTTTCACGCCTCATCCAAGAGGGACAAAGTAGACAACATAACATTTGACATTTAAACTGTTTTACTGACAAATTGTTGAATGTTTATTAAATCATGTATCTTTATATCATTGAATGACCGAAATAGTTTAAATCAACCTACAACATCCTGTAACTGGATTTACTTGTGGTTAGTTTTGATTATATGAAAAAAGTTAACTCAACTAAACTTAACTTAACTTACTTGATAAAAAGATGAACATTAGATTGACCAGTGAAGTGAATTAAATAAAAATTGTATCACTATTTTCAGTTGTAAATAATTGTATAACCTGATAGAGTAAAAAAGTAAATAATAATAATCGATTGGAAGGAAAACCAATGAAACATTAAATATAATTGCATTACATGAATTTCATTAGATAAATTACATTACATTCGAATCATCATTTAAATTGATGTCAATGTATAAAAAGAATCGAGCAAAGAGGGCAACAACAAGTTGCAATTAACAATGAAAAAAAACAGTATAAATGCGCTACTTTGAAAGTGAATAAAAAATTCCATGGAAAAAAAATGCATGATGATCTGTTATGATGATTGCAATGATGATGATCATTATTATACTGAACAACTGATACAATTTAAGTAGACCTTACGTTTTATTAGAGATTAAATTTAAATCGATTTTGATGATTGGTAACAAAGGAAAAATACATTTCGTAAGTCAATTGAATGTGAAAGGAAAAGAGAAAAGAGAAAAGGGAAAAGATTATGAAGATGAAGATGATTATGAAGATGATGATGATGAAGATGAAGGAAGAGATACTTTTTGTCATTGAACGAGGAATAGATCAGGACAATGACCATGGAACATCAAGATAATGGGTATGTTATTATTTCTATTTTCAATTGACTGGTGTGTAGTTGAATGTTAATTCAAACCTGGCACATGGCAAGGCGGGCAAAAAGGGTTTGAAAATTCAATGGGTATGAGTCATCAGTGAGAGAAAATGTCATGTCATTAAAGGAAGAGAAGGAGAAAAATGCGTGAGTAACTTTACGAGAGAAGTCAATTTGAGCAAAAGTCAAGGAAAAAAAGGTAAGATAAAGGAAGAAGCAAAAAGAAAGAAAGAAAGAAAGAAATAAAGTAAGAAGGAAGGAAAAGAAAAAAAGAAAGAAAGAAAGAAAGAAAGGAAGAAAGATGCTTCACTGTCAATGGACCCCACGCCTGGTATAATACACATACACCAGGTCATCAGCCAGGTGAAAGTAATCCTTTCTCTTTCTTAACTTTTTTTTCTTCTTCTCCTTCCAACTCTTTAACTTTGGTCTTCATCGTCATCGTATTTCTTCACCGTTTTTCACAACTGACAACGTTTTTCTTCCATTCACATTTCGTAGTTTAGATTGAAATGGTTTCTTTATCTTAAACATTTTTCTCCACTTGTGAGTATCACTGAAGCGAATGAAGTGAGAGTGATGATGAGATTTTTTTTCTTCTTCTTTTTCTTCTTCGTTTTCTTTTTACTTCGTTTTACTCGTTCAAGAGAGTATTTGAACCGTGATGGACTGAAACATTGTCGAGTCAAGTATCCATCTAGGTAAATGAATTAACTGGTGAAAGTGGAGACACAAAGTTGCAAATTACCCCAAGAAGTAAACCGGTTGTCGACATCACTTTGAAAGATGTAACCGATTCCATGGCTGACAGTTGAAAATATATTCACAATCTTTGCAACATTCATCAATCTTCTTATTCACAGTGAATAACATCCAATGGTTGGTAAGAAGAACAATATACAGATGTATATATATATATATATCTCATATGTATCATTTTCTTCAACAAGTAACAAATGGTGTGAAGATGTGTGACTAGGTAGTTGATTGTCGACTAGCAGTAGCTTCATTGCTTGAATTATAATTGGGGTGTCCAGCATCAATTATGTGTCGGACTAATAGTTTACAATCACGACATAACTTCATTACCGTTGTCACTCTCATCATTTTACTTGAACTTGCTGTTACTGATGATTTAACATCTTCACCATGACATTGTTTCCTGGGCGTATTAACATTATACCGAACTCGTGGTTTGTTATTTAAACTTTTCTTACTTCCATCACTACCAATGGTCAAAGCTCTCATTAACTTAGCTTTTGTCATATTCATTGAATTGAATGAAACATTAGATGAACTTCGTCGACATTTGTTGTTAGATTTTGAATTAATATTTCGATTGTTATTATTAAATCGTTTAGATGACTGTCTACCATGTTGTAATTTGTTGGTAAAGTTATTGGTAAAACCTTCATCATCAGTAGTAGTACAGGTACCATCAGTTTCACTTGTAGTAATGTGTTCTTCATCAGATGGACCAGTAAATGTACTACTAACCAATGAATCAAATTCATTTGGTGGTGAAGGAGTAGGTGTTGGACTTAACATATAAATAGGTACTTTAGCAAGACAATCTGATGGTACAGACATAACTGTTGTACATTTTGAACAGATACATCTTTGACATAATTTACATGTAATAGCATAAGGACCAAAAAATGTACCAAATCGTGTTTTTAAACAGGTAAAACAAATTCTACCTTTTTCAAGATCTTCTTTGAGACTTCGTGTAACGCTAAGTGATTCTAATTCAGCTCGTGTAAGAACAGAACGTATATGTTGAACTTCTTCTAATGTAAGAGATAGACAATTATATGTTTTACCCCAATTTGTGGCTGACCAGATGTTAGCAATTCGATCACGAGTATCCTCGTTAGGGTCAACAATTAAATCATTGGGAGAAATGTGGTTGTTATTAAGATGAAGTAATAAATTAAGACGATTTGGCCGTGGGAGTTTGGAAAAATTACTTGACTTGGAATTTTTCATTTGAGGCGTTTCACAAACTGTAATTGAATGTCGTCGATCAGTACAAGTTGAATTAAGGCGATTTTCATTCATTTGATGATTGGTTACATCAGATTGATTCTTGCTCTTGTCAGTAAAACTAAAGAATCGAGTAACTGTAATAGTTGAAATGAAATTAAAATCAAAGAGAAAGAAAAAGATAAAGAAATATAAGATACAGGTCAATTGATTGTTGAATAGAAAAGTCAATCACATCAACAGGTAGGCAAAAAGGTAAAAAAGTACTTACAAGATTTAAGATTGAATTTCTCACCCATTTTACCATCAGAACAGTTGATAGTTTCAGGTAAAGCAGAAGTTACATCATCTTTGATTAGAGAGGCATCAATTTTAGTGGTTGAACTTGGTGTCATCGTAGACAGTGAAACAGTAGATGGTCCAGTGGTTGAACTTTTAACACCCACAGAATTACCATCAACATCAACTGTACTAGTTGTATTAGTAGCATTGGTAGTAGTAGTTACAGGCTTTCTCTTTCGACGAGTCTTAATTGGTTGTTTGTGTTGAGTCTGGTCAAAGACATCATCTGATGAAGAAGATGCAGATGAATCATCGTAATCATCTTTACAATCACCTTTAACTTGACCAATTTTTGAATAATCAACTTGAGTAGGTGTATTTCTTTTAACATCAACTTCATCTTCATCAATATTTTCATGTTGGTTGTTTAATTCATCAGTTTGATCAAGTTGATCTTCATCATCATCATCAAATGAGGATGATAAATGCAGGTGAAAGTCTGCTTTAATTAACCTTCTTCTAGGAGCTGGTGTTATTTCTTCATCAATGAACTTGGTACGGGATGTTTCAACTGAAATAAATTGAGAAAGAGAAAATGATGTGATGAGAAGTCAAATGAAAAATAAAGAAAAACATTTCATCAGATAATGCGTAGGTAAGAAGAAGAAGATAAACAACAAAAAATACCGGCAAAGAAAAAAAAAGTGTAACCAATCAGTTAGATTTCAATGAGAAAGTGAAGAAGGAGAAAAAAATTTATAATTTGACCGATAGGATGACGAAACGATTGTCATCATTAAAATAATTAACAAAAAAGTTAGATGATAAGATAGATAGTATTGTAAAAAAAGGTTAATTTTTTTTTTTGAATCAACTTTGAAATGGTCAACAGCAATCAGATCGACCTGGTAAACATCAATGATAATAGTTTGGGAAAGAAAAGTTTTTTTCTTTTTCAAACTTTCACTGAGGACAAATGTTCTTAAAAATGGGTGAGGTATAAATGGCAGAGGAAGGAAGTAAATGTACTGATCGAAGACATACAAACATACATGAACACAAATGTAACCCAATTGTATGTTGAATGAAGAAAATAAGTAAGATTGGTGACACCGGTCATTTCAATAGAATGTGATGAGGTAGTAAATGAGGATGAATCAAGAGGTAAGTTAAAGATGGACAATTATCTTGGTGTCTTTGTCCATGTAATTGAGTAAATAACATAATAGTAGACTACAGGTTTGACCAGACTGATCAGTGACCGGTTTGTCTGACACAATCATCATCACATCATCATCATCATCATACAAACATACAGAGTATTCATGGACACAACAAATGAAAATGTCGCGGTGATAACAAAGTGTACAAAGTTGAAGATAGATATTTTACCCTACAAAATATAAAAATTGATCAACCATTGGTAGGAAAGAAGAAGAAAAAAAGACAAAAATTACAAAAAGCTTATTCAGTAATGTAATGAGTGTAAGGAATAAACACAAGGACTAAAAGTAGCAGCATGTTTATTTGTAACATCCTGAGGGTGAGAAGGTGAGTGATTTTTCATGCAGATGAAATCTTTCAAATGATTTTTTTCCTCTTTTTTATCTTCTCACACATACATTTGAAGAAGTAGAAGAAGAAGTTGAAAAAATAAAGAGCAAACAAACATTTATTCAATCCTCCTCAAGAGTAAATCCACCAGAACAGACAAATTTGTCGGACTTGAGGATAGAGAAAGAGAAGAAAAATTGACGTTACATTTAACATCTATCCTTGTACATTTAGCCTGAAGATTTAACAAATCAAACTTGAGTAAGAAAAGAATAAATAAAAAGCATAATTTTTTTTTATTCACAACATTAAAGATAGTTGGATGAAAAAAATCATATTAAATAAATTCAATAAGTTGTTCAAATTGTTGAATGATACTACATGAATGATACTTGTTGTACCAAGTATACTTGTACTAATTGAACAAGTAAATTAAGAGTAAGAACATTTAAAAGTACTATTTGATCAAAGCATTGATACTTCGATGTCATAAAGTTAGTATAATTTGTATGTTCAATGATCAAGTTAAACTTTTTGCTTTTTTTCTCTTTTAAATGTAATTAACAATGCAAATTACAATTTTATATTCAAAAGTTAACAGGAACAGATTTGATATGAATCAATGTTCATCTATCAAATCGGTCAAAGTTTGAACCATTTGTCATCTGACGATCAATTGCAACAAACATATCATTGCAGACATTTAGAACAGTTTACAAGTGTCAATGAAAGGCGTTATGTTTTGATCATAAGAAGTTTAGATCAATTTGTCAATCAGTCGTCATCATCATCATCATCATCATCATCGGTAAGCAATTTGAATTGACTTTAACTTGAACTTTCATTGTTACACTTGAATTGAAATAACAATTTTACATGTTACAAGGATAAATTGCATTCGTTCAAATGGATCCATGAGATGATGAAAATGTTTATCAAAATCGTCAGGTGAAAGTTAGACATCGATGACCTGAATTTTCATTTACAATTGACTAACGAAAAATTTTGTGTTCTTTTTCTTTCTCTCTTTGTCATCCAAAATGTAAAGCAACCAATTGTTATCATGGAACCAAGGAACAGTTGCTGTTGCTGTTGCTGTTGTTGTTGTAACAACTATTATAATAAAGTGTTAATTGACTTGACTTGAAACATTTGAAGAAAAAAAAAATTGTTACAAAAGAACTTGAACTTTTTGATTAAACAATCGTGTACTAGGTGTGTATTCAAATATATATGAATCAAGGAGGAGAGAAGAATAAGTGAGTAAGTTTAAAAGTTGAGAATTGCACTTTAAGACAAAGAAAAAGGAAAAGAATGAAAAAAATAAAAAATAAATCAGTTGCATTCGACATCTTTCAAGTGAAAAAGTGTGAAAACTGGTGCAAATGATTAACAAAGTACAAGATGATGAGATGTAAAAGGTAAAGGAACAAGTAGTTGATGAAATGATCATCACTCTGATCACATATACAAAAAAGGTTAATGATAACAACAACAACATCAACAATAATCATACCATAACTACCAGCATATTGAATACAGTAGTGAGATTATGTTTATGAGGGTAACTTGAAGACAGTTTAAATGATCTACTTGAGCAATTGAAGGATAAAAAGTCACACCTACAGTAATCACGAAGAGAAAGTACTCACTGGTATTCAGGACAATTACATTGTACTTTGATTTAAGTAAAATTTAAAAAGTAACACATGGAAAGGATGATTACAATGGTCATCTTGTTTAACCCAACTTCAAAGAACAAGGTCACATAACATTCAAGACAAACCAAGGTAAATGAGCATCTTACTTATTATGACAATAAATTAATGAGTAATGATGAATTGTCCATTTAATGAACTCACCTGTGTGGTCAATGATAACATTTGATTGACAAACTTTACCAAGTCGTAAAGATCCTTGCCTTGAAGTCCTTGGCATTGGCACAGGGCGTAACTTGACAGGTTGTGACCTTATTGACGCCATTAACTTTTCATAAATACTTTGTTGTTTTGGTGGTAATGGAGGTAAATTACGTTTAGATACAGGAAGAAGTGGTGGTCGAGATCTAATAAATTCAAGGATCAATTCATGGGCATCTTTTTTTATACCATTGGAATGTATATTGGTTTGATTTACATCGACATGTTTAAGTTTGTATCTTTTAGCACGAATATCTTCTAATAACATTTCATAGGGTGTTAATTCATATTCTGTACGACGATGAGTATCATATTCAAATTCTTGTGTAACTTTTTTCAATTTAACACCATTTCGAAGATCACGAATAACTTGCATCCATAGTCGTGCCCAATCAGCTTGAGCTAAATTATCTAATTGAACAAGAGAACTTGTACCATCATCGAAAATACAAGATGAATCAACAGTGGTTATATTAAATGAACCAGTTTTAATAGTATCAGATTTAGCCAAAGCAACTGATCCGAGGGCTATTTGACGTAGAAAAGCGGTCAATTCATTTGCTTCAATGAATAGTGCTCGACAAACTGCCTTGTAGTGTAAATCAGGTGACAGCAAATTGGATGATGATGATGATGATGTTGATGTGGATGAACTGATGACCACATTTGCATGGTCAGAGTAATTAGGAGTCATGAGATGACATTTACACATTTCCATAACGATTTGAAAATTGAGTCCACTTCCCATGTTGGTGAAACCTAACATTAACGATTCATTAGAATTAGAACAGTCGATATCGGTAAATTTGTCCATCAATTCAGTTGAAGTACATTCAGCTTTCAATAATAAGGTATGATCTTGTTGCTTAATTGAAGCAAATTCTTCAGTTGTTGATGATGATAATAATAACTGTTCACTTGATATTGGTGGTTGTTGTTGATGCTGTTGATGCTGATTTGTTGAATGGATAATTTCGGGTTTCAATGAAGATGGTTGTGATGATCCTCCTGAATCTTCTTCAATTCCTTCATCACATGATGTTGCATCCTCATCCTCGTTATCCAACTCATTAGGTACTTCAGTATCAGAATCATCTTCAGAATCTTCACACATTTTTTCATCGTTAATCATTTGTTGTCTTTGGATAACGTTAACTGAATTAACTTTACTACTACTATTATTATTTTTACTTGTCATAGATTTACTTTTCCCCGTAACAGTGGCAGATGTTGTTGAAGTTACAGCAGATATTTCAGAGTCAGCTGATGTTAATCTTTCTATCAATATTTCTAAACTTGGTTCAAGATTTCTTTCTTCGTCTTCTGATAATCCATAATCAAGTGCTTGAAATAATATCAAACCCAATGATACAAAAAATTTCTTTTGATTAGCAGATTTCATAATAATGTTACATTCATCATTACTATTAACATCTGGTAAATTAATGGTTGATCTTGCACCTTGATTTTGTGTCAAATTGATATCTTTCAATGAACAATCAACAGATGAATTAAATACTGATGGAACTTTTACACTACCATCATTAAGAAGTATTATTTCATCTAACGTTCGAATTTGATTTAATTGACAACTTGGGTCAACAGTGTTAGATATTTGTTGAGCAACATATTTGACAATTTGATAACAAAGTGCCCAAGCTTGTTCTTCGTTGACAGGTGAATTAAAACAACGAAGTATTGTACCGAGAGAAGATTTTTCAGTTGAATAATTTAAACAATCCATGTTGAATTATGTTAAACTTGGATGAGAAGAAAAAATTGATTCACACAATAATACTTGATATGTATTTATGTTGAAGTCTGTTGTATAGTTGGTAATAGTTCAAGTGTTTGTACTTCACACTTGCTCAGGTCCCTTCCTCTGTCCTTTTACAGATGCAATGGTACAAAGTACTACACATTAAACCTACATTCTTGAGATGATTCAAAGTAGGATTGAATGTTCTGGTTGATGCATGTTAGATAAGAAGTCAAATACTTGACATTTGATATTTTGTGTTGAGAAACAAGGTTTAAATATTGCAAGTGGTAGAGGGCTGATCGTTGGTGTGCTGTAAATTATGTAGTTTGTGTAGATGGTTTAAATTAATTGTTTTCATGGTCACAAATATAACAAATGCACATACAGTTAATCATTTAAATATGATAATGTTGATAGGATAAAGTTGAAAACGATGTAAGAATGAAGCAGATGGAAAATGTCAATGGTCTATGGAATGAAACATCTGGGATGGTGTAAACACACTGTGCAGTTACGGGTCAATTCGATTGACGATTTTGCGTAAAAAGGTCCAGTATGAACAACGAATATATACTATGAAGAAAAGGTTGAAGAAGAACAGCAAGTGGCAGTAAGAGAAACACACACACACTCAACCAACGCTCTCACATGCAGCAGAGAGGAGACTGATGTAGCAGTCGTAGCAGCATGCTGCATCGAAAAGAGACTCACTTGCTTGAAAGATACAGTCGCACCAGGTTTAGATGACAATTGAAAATTCAAACTGAAAATCGTTGAACGCGTATAATTTTCTTGCAAACCATTGATTAAATGAATAATTGTTGCCTGTTCAAATCGAATCAGTTATTGTACAATGATAAAGTCAGTGGTAAACAATTAAACCTCATTCCTAGTGAAGACTTGATGAGATCGAAAAAAACGATTTTTCGATAAATCTAGTGGTGAGAACTCCTCAAATTCATAGATAATTCAAAACTTCGATTGATTTTTCAAGTTAGTGATTTAAAAAGGTTCGTTGCCACCATCTTTATCGATCAATTTGATCTCTCTGTGTAACTCTCTTGGTCAAGGAAAATATTTGAATCACAAGTAACCAGATGTTGACGTTGATCGATGTACTTTGTCCTGATCTGTGATGTCTACTTGAAATGACACAATGATAACCATTGAAAGGTGTGACTGATACTATGATGTCCAATGGTCAAGATGATTAAACTTAGAACTCTTCCATCAAACAGCAACGGCCATTGAGTCCTTGTCATCTATTCAAGGTATGACTGTAGTAACAAACCGGTCTAACCAAACGAACCAAACGAATGGACATCTTTTCGCGCTTCTTCAACTTGACTAATTTCTCATAACTCACTTTTCTCAACAGTTGACCGAATAATCTGATGGACACCTGCGAAAAATATACGATACTTTTATTACTCATTCTACTTGGTCACCTTTATATATACATCGTCAACCTTGTAGTAGTAGACTAGTTTGACGGGTACAAATACACATTCACATACACATTCACATACACACCGTTCGATTGGTTCAGGTGCTACAAAAAGCTAGCCAAACGACTGACGAGTAAAACTCTTAAATTCTCTTAAATTCATCCATCTTGACTTTCACTCTCTACATTTTCTCTATTTTTTCTCTCCCTCTTTATTTCTTTCAGCTCTGAAGGTCCGGGACACTCACGATATCCTTTGTCTGTTGTGTGACTTTATTTATGACCTGGACCTCTGTATGTGATAACCATGGGGTGGTGAAGACGAAAAAAACAGGAAAACCCGCACCCTTGTTTCCTGTTTGTTGTGTTGCCATGTCTACAATTACCATCGGTTGCAGGTCAATTAAGGTTTATTTGGCTAAAAAGTATCCATTCTCTCTTTCTCCCCTCTCTTGTTTCTCTCTGTATATTTCAAACTTCTCACGGCAACTAACATGTTGAGTCGTTTTTTTGCCGTTGGGTATGTTTCATATCAATGCAATGCATCATGAATATGATAAAGAGTGATTAAAAGTTCAAATGAAAAGTAGAAGAAAAAAAGGATGACTACAATAACCTTGGCCACGAAATTTCATAATGTAACCTTTGTACTGTAACCTTGGTAACCTACAACTAGAAAAGACACATCAATTGCAATACATCAAACGAAATATTTGGTTGAACAAAATGGCCGTCCATTGTGTTAAACATGTAAATGAGACCTATTGACCAAAGGATAACAAAAAAAAAGGAAGAAAAAGAAATAAAGGTATAAAAGAGTTAAGAACTTCAGAAGATAATCAGTTAACACTTGGTATTGGTGTAAAAAGAAGAAGATTTAACGAAGAGAAAAGAGGCACCTATGAATTGATGGTAAAATTTAAAACGATAATATCCAACAACTAACAGATATGTTAGAAATGCATATGAAATCACCTCATTGGGTAGGATTAAGATTGCCATCAAGGAAGAAACTTAAAACCCTAGTCCACCTCCATTTGGTCGTGAAGAACGGTGAATATATAGGTGGACATGATAACTGGTTAAGATGGTTGGTGAGTTTGGATTATAGTTGCAAGACTAACAGGAGTGGGAGATTCGGCCACTTGCAGATTCAAGATCAAGGTCACAGGGTGAGCCAGCATCATTTTCGAGTAACAGCAGCATCTGCATCTTCTTTCTCATCTTCAACTTCTTCTTCTTCTTGTTTTACCTTTTAAAGTGAACGGATACAATTCCGTGTACTCACTCACTCATTCACTCACTGTGTACTGTCCTGCATATACACTCGCCTCTCTTGCCATTCCAAGAAGTCGTAAGATGCTCCAAGTGAAAAAGAGAAAAAAAGAGAAAAAGAGAAAAAGAGAAAAAGAGAAAAAGAGATCACCAGGTAAACAGGAAATGTTCAGTGTAACAGGCAAATGTAAGTTAATTGGGTGCAAAGGATCCTTTTTTCCCTTGAACTTCACCTCTCTTCGTACCCATCAATGAATTCATGTGCACTTTTTATATATATATATCTTTGCATCTCTACTTGTATATATACTCTTGTACTCTGTTAGTATCTAAATACTTTATCTTAACCTTTTTCAGACAAATGTACTGGGATAAAGCGGATACAAAGTTCATATGGATCAATTTTACTGTTAAATTGTCAGCACTTTACGATATACCGATACAAATGTTTATGAGGATCAACATCACTTGTCATGTGAAAGAATTTTCATTGTGTCTAAATGTTTGTTGACAGTTCCAAGCAGTGAAAAGACACGATAGTGACTTTATTGACTCAGTGTCAATGTGTTGACTTGACCCGATGTTTTTGACGAGGAATTTTTTTTCGTTTAATCGTAACTTTTTTCTTCTTTCTACTTGATCGGGGATGGTCGTCATTATCAACAGTACCGTCAAGGGCATTAAGATCATCAAATTTAGTTACTGTATTACCTAAATCACCCATTGTAATTAAAGAAGATGCATGATTTTTCATTTTTCTTTCTTTTGTTGTGGTCAAACGAGTAAAGTATTGCTCTTCATAACGTGTTCTTGCTGCAGTTACTCGATCAGCTCGTTTCTTACCAACAGATGATTCTTGAATTTCTTCTGGTACATCATCGAATTCTTCCATCAGTTCTTGCATCAACGCAGAATTAAGAGCTCTTCGCTTGGCATGTTCCAAGTTCTTTTTCTTTCTTGTTTCACTAGGTTCATCATCTACATCGTATGGAACTGAACTAACCTTGGGTGGAACGTATTTCTTTTCACCTTTGTCTTTATCTTCGGAATCATTATTAGCATCATTGTCTTCATCTGGATTATCCACTTCTATTTCTTCTAAATTTGGTCTTAAACTGAGAATATCATTACTTGAACTTTCTTCGGTTGATTTAGAAGATGCTGCTTTCAAAGCTTTGTCTATTTTGTATTTTAATTTTAAATGAATAGGTTTCATTTTTTCCAAATATGTACGAACTTCCACCAGTCGATCGATGGCAGGTGAAGAAACAATGGAATTATTTGTAACTCTAGTGTGTATTAATTGATTTATATTAATAAGATATTCAACCATCATTACATTACGAAGGGTAAGGAAAGAAAAACCATGAGTTGAATCAAGTGTTGAAGATTTCAATTTAGCAATGAGGTCTTTAACAGCAGCATTTGCTGAAACAGCTGATAATGTTATATCCTTGAAGAGATTGTTAGTTGTATCAATTTGTTCTTTTAATTTTGTTGAAGCATCAAAATCAGTTGTAAATGTTTTAACTTGAGAATTGTCCATTTTGAAATTGATATGTCGAGCACGTGTTGAACTTGTAACATACGATCATCGACAAGTAAACGACAAGAGGACGCTGTTGACGCCCAAATGAAACTGAAGGAGGCGACACAGTCAAGGGTCGCAGCTGATTCTTAAGAATTCAGCTGTTCTAACTTGTCAATTGATCAACTAACTATGACACCAAGAGACAATATGGATCCGTCTCAATTGGACATAGTTAAGGCAACTCAATATGGTGCATATGATAGAGTTGTTGAAATAATTGAAGGTGGATATTCGGTAAATCAACGCGATAGTGAAAATGTTACCCTTATGCATTGGGCTGCAATTAACAACAGAAAAGATGTTGTTAATTATTTAGCTTCGAAAGGAGCTGAAATTGATGCAATTGGTGGTGATTTAGAATCTACTCCACTTCATTGGGCATCAAGACAAGGACATTTACAAATGGTTGTTCTATTAATTCAACTTGGAGCCGATGCATCTTTGTGTGATGGTGATGGATTGAATTGCTTACATTTAGCCGCTCAATTTGGTCATACAGCTATTGTAGCTTATTTGATTTCTAAAGGTCAAGAAATAAATACACCAGATTCTAATGGTATGACTGCCCTTATGTGGTCAGCATATCGAATATCGACCAAAGATCCTACTCGTTTACTCATCAGCCTCGGTGCATCTCTCAACTTACAAGATTATCAACAAAGAAATACTGCCCTTCACTGGGCAGTTTGGTCACGAAATTCTAATGCAGTTTCATGTCTTATATCGGCCGGAGCTGACTTAACTATTAAGAATTCTGCCAATGACACTCCAATAGAAATGGCTAACCGGCTTAAAATTGCTTGGATGTTACCTAAAATTGAAGAAGCATCTGAAGAATTAGAATCATACAACAAAGATAAATCAACAAGATGCACACTTTTTCGTGAAATGCGTAAAGATAAACAAATCAGATATTGGTCAATGTTGGCAACACCATTTATTGTTTATTTTGTTTTAGGATTTGTATTTGATTCAAATTATCCATATACAACTAAATTTTTTATCTTAATTGCCTTAATTGGATTGATTGCTTTTGCCAACAAGTATTTATATGATGATCGTTTGGCCAATTTATTACCAATATCTATTTATTTGGCTACAAAATTTTGGCTTTACGTAACATATCTAGTCTTTCTTCTTCCAGTTCTTAATCCAATATTTTCATTGATATTTTTTATTGTTTCCATATCACTTTTTTATAATTTTTATCGTACATGTAAATGTGATCCTGGATACATCAAACAATCACCCGAAAAACGAAGAAATACAATTATACAATTGGCTGAAAAAGAAGGATTTGATGCTACATGGTTTTGTCGTACTTGTTTAATACGTAAACCAATTCGATCAAAACATTGTATGTTATGTAACAAATGTGTTGCTAAATTTGATCATCATTGTCCATGGGTTGGTAATTGTGTTGGTTTAAAAAATCATAAATATTTTGTCAATTATTTAGCTTCATTATTTTGTCTTGGAATTTTATACCTTTTGGCTTGTGGAAAATATTGGGAAGTTTCAATTGTTGAACTTCGTGATTCCAAAGGACACATTCCACCGGGTAAAGCATTGACAATCAATGGATGGATTATTTGGGCAGCTCTTAATTCTTTTATTCATTTCATCTGGGTTACATGTTTACTTGTTTGTCAATTGTATCAAATTCTTTGGTTAGCAATGACAACAAATGAACGACTCAATTGCAATAGATATTCTCATTTCAAACGAGATCTCGATGGTCACATCACCAGTCCATTCTAGTAAGTATTTATTGGTGTATTTGTTAATTTAATTTACTAATGTTGATTGTATTTTAATTATTATTTTAACAGTCGCGGCATCATTCAAAACTTTTTGGACTTTTTCAATGTTAAAATTAATCGAAATTGGCGAGCATCATCCATTGATTGGATGAATACTTTTGACTTACAGTCATTTGAAAATGATTCCGACAATACACAGAATAATTCTGTTAATGAGTTCCTTTTGGTTTAAACTACAAATTATTATTTATTTCTTTATTACAAATGTTTCATAATTGTCCATCAATTTGTGTGTCAATTTAGTTGAAAATCATCTAAAAAAATCTTTTTTTAAATAAAATGGACCTTCTTTTGTCCAATTCATTGACCATTTTTTTTCTCTCTGTTTCTGTGTTTGCATGACTTTTGTAGTTCTTTACAATTGATCTGTTCTTTGGGGAACTTTTGTTCATATTTTCAATTAGCAAAAGTGCTAATTATTCCACACGTCATCAAATGCAGTGAAGAATGAACATTTTGAACATTTTGAACATTTTGAATATTTAAATAACTTATTTAAATTCATCATTCACTTCATCTGTGGTTAGTTTTCTTCTTCTTCTTTAATCAACAGTTGCATCTTGTAACCTCTTGAGTGCAATTGTCTGGTAAAAGGAAGAAAAAAATGTATCAGGTAAATGATGAACAAATAAGAATCAAGTTAATTAACTTACCAATGGATCATTGGAATTATATGAATTAATTCTATCACATGATGCAAGATTAGATGAATTACAAAATTTACCAGAATTACGTGTAAAAGAATATTTATCAAGGTCAGATGAATTACTTCCTACATTCGTTGCTGATAGTAATAATTTAAGTTTAACATTTTCCGTAGTTAAATCATCCATATGATTATTCATTTGTGTCATGGATTCTTTTAAAGCTTCCATTTGATGTGCCAAAGAAAGTGACTGTAAACGTAAATCTGTCATTGCTCGTTCTTTTTCCTTGAGATGTTCTTTCAGTTCACTGACATTTTCACTCTCATCAAAGTCAACTTGTCCTTTCTTCAATGTACTAGAAGTACAAGTAGAAATGGGAGAAGAAGACGAAGTACAAGTACGTGTACAATCGTCTAAAGTCATGATGTCATTTAATGGTGAACCATGTGAAGCATTTTCATTGGTTCCTTCTGTCATTGAAGATAAATTGCATCGTGAACTGACAGAATCAACATCAGAACCTGATTCATTGGCACTTTTGGTAGATCTGTTGGTAGAATTTTTTCGAAATGCACGTGAAATACTTTGTCGAATCCATCCTCCTCCTCCACTTGCACTTCCTCCTCCTCCACTAGTTGACTCAGCACCATTTGGTCCATGGTTTGATGTACAATTCAAAGTTAAACTATCTCTATCTCTCGAACAGGATCTCATTCGTACTGACTTTTTACTAGAACTAGAACTACTGCTGTTGTTGTTGTTGACTTGATCATTGGAACATTTTTCTTTACTTGGTGATGATGCAACAATCGTCGAAATATTTCGTCCAGTATTTTTATTTTTACCTGAATCAGCTAAATTCTTTTCATATTCTTTCCTCAAATGGTCCAGGGTTTCTTTTAAACTATTGATTTCACGATCTTTCTGTTCACATGTAAGGGTCATCTGGTCAAGTCGATTTGTCATGGATGATAAACTTTGTTCAAATGCTGAAACCATTTGACTCTGAAAAGTATGAAATTTGTTAAAAGATAATTATTTGTCAATAATAATATGACGATGATGATGATGATAATGGTTTTGTACAAATACAAAGATAAAGTTTTAAAAAATACTTACACTTGTGATCAGTTGACTGTTTAACGAGTTAACTTTTTCATTGGCTCGGTTCAATTCACTTTTCAATCGTTTGATTTCACTTACTTGTTTTTCTTCAGTCTGAAAAAATGATGAGAGAAAAGGAAAGTGAAAAAAAAGTTACTTACATTGCTCAGTCAAATGTAACAACATTCAAGGTGATGGAGATGCAGGCAAGGAAAAAAAGGTAAATGTCAGCACAAACAGGGAATAAAAGTAAAAGTACCGAGTATATATAAAAGTATATATAAAATTCAGGTAAATTTGCATACGAAAGTATGTCTTATGAGTCACGATGGGCAAAACCAGGAAACAAGAAAAGGCACACATACAAACATCAACACACAAGTGATGCTGAGAGAAAGAGAGAGGATGAGGATGAGGATGAGGATGAAGATGATGATGATGATGATGCAGTTTGAAGAGAGAGAGAGAGAGAGAGAGACAAACAACTAACGGAAGTAACAACTAAACATAAGAAAAAAAGGAAAAAGAAAGAATTTACACTGACCGAAGAAAAGTTAGACGATCCAGAAAGTAAAGATGCAGCTGATCCTCTTAATTCACTATTTTTAGATAAACGTCGAAGATGATTACATGATGATGTATTTGTAGTTGAAGGGCCAAAGGGCGTTGGTGGTGGTGTTACAAGATTTCTCATGCTGGGAAATTTAATTCCAAGTGAATCATAATCACAAGGTCGCATACCAATGTCACCTGGTGTTACATTAGATGATGAAGATAAAAATGATATTGGCGATGTTGTACAGTATGTTGATGATGATGTTGTACCACCATTTGATGTTAGATTAAATGATGAACGTGCTAATGATGATGAACAAGTATTACCATTTGAAAAGTTATTTGTTAAATAATTTGCATAATCAACATGATTATATCCATTGGATATTTTATCCAATCGACGTGAACTCATTGAATGTAATAATGATGACATTGCCAATTGATTACCAAATGATGATGATGTACTTACATCTTCTCTTATAATTGGTGATGCTTGAATGGATTGTTGTTGTTGTTGTTGTTGTTGTTGTTGTTGTTGTTGTTGTTGTTGTTGTTGTTGTTGTTGTTGTTGTTGTTGTTGTTGTTGTTGTTGTTGTTGTTGTTGTTGTTGTTGTTGATTGTTATGTTCATTATTTACCACTGTCAATGACTGTGAACTTTGATTACTGTTTGATGTGATATAAGTACTGTCATTGACTTTGAATCCAACAAACTGTTCTAATGGTATTTGATCTCTTTCATTTGATTCACTAGCTTTGCCTGTATTAAGTCGATCAAAGTCACCACCAATAGGAGTAGAAGAAGTAAAAGAAGTAGAAGAAGTTGTGGTTCTAGTGATAGTACCATCGCCACCAATTCTACTAGTGGTTCCATTAGAGGATTTCATTTGATCCTCTTTACTGTGAGATTGATTTGTGACTGAATCTTTTCTTCTTACTTTTTCATCTTCTTGTGAAAGTTGGCAAGAAAATGTCAACTTACTACTAGGTGATCCATTTGATGGTATTAATGTCACCGGTGGTGATGATGGTGATGGTAGTGGTGGTGTTGGTGATGATGTCCTTGTCACTGTTGAAGTAATGGTAAAAGTTGATAAAGGACAAGAACCATTTGACAAAGATTTTTTGTCATTTGATGGAGACAAAGAACCAGGTGAAGATGACTGAGGTGAACACACATCAGAATAGGATGAAGTTGATGAAGGTGATTTAAGTGAACTATTTATACTTGAACTTGACAGTGGTGATAATTTTTTTCTTTTATCAAAAGAATCAATAGTATCTTGACCTTTGTCGTTATTACCATTGATTTGAACAGTTAGTCCTTTGTTAGGATTGAACTTGTGTGAATTTGTATTGATTAATGTGCAAGTATCATCCTTATTAATTGACTTGGCAGGAGGATGAGAAGGAGATGAAGACGAGGATAATGATGTTGATGATGATGATGATGTTGGTGGTGAAGATGTTGAAGATGTTGATGATGATTCATTGGTGGAGGTGTTGCCAATTGTGCTCTTTCTTGGGATTATGGGAGGCGGAGTAGGTGAAGGAAGTATTTGCTGTCGTAGTTGTTGTTGTTGTTGTTGTTGTTCTTTCCTGTCATTTACTTTGTGGCTGGCAGGGCAATTGGGCGAAAGTATATTAATAGACTTATCGATGGAGTCAGGCGTCTTGGACGGCGGTGAGATTAAGCTAAGAGATTTCACTTGAGGACATGGTACATTGGTAAAGGTCATACTGTTAGTTACTTTAGCTGAAGGTGCAATAGTTGCAATTTTACTATTGGTAGCTGAAGAGGAGGAATGGTCAATTTGTGAAGATGAAGGCAGAGTAGAAGAAGGAGAAGCAGTTGACTCAACAATTCGACGGTTAGCCATAAATTCTTTAAGCGGCTGTTGTTTTCCATTACAATGAGTGACATTTGAGGATGAACAAGACGACGAAGTAGTAGAAGGAGAAGTTGTACAAGTAGAAGTAAGAGAAGAAGAAGAATGACCAGTTGAAGATGGAATTTTAGGTACTCTCGGACCCGTGAGGTATTTGCTAATTGCATTTCGACCGGTGGTCAAAGTAGTTGATGAGTTGGATGAACTTTTACCTTCACTTAAAGGAACACTTGGTATGGATGTTGGACGAGGTGGACGAATGGCCAATTTATTATTTCGATCTGACAATGTACTTGTACTACTTGTACTACTTGTACTACTTGTACCATTTGTACTTGTAGTACCTTTACGTACTCGAATTTCAGATGTACATGGAATTTGTGATGATGTTGAAGTACTATTGTTGTTGCTGATGTTACCATTTGATGTACCAGTAGAATATATTTTATTTGAAATATTTGAAAATGTAGATACATTTTTACTTGTAACTTGAGGTGAAGCTGATCGACGAGTAGATTCTTTGTTAGTCATTACAATTGATGATTGGTTAGAATGTTGACCAAGATAGTTGCTGTTGTTTGCTGGTGGTACGTTTAGTTTAGAAGAGCGAAGACAATTGCTTTGACTGGTCGAATTTGCCCTGAGGTTATTGCTTCCAGGGCCGGGTATTCGAGAAGAAAGATCATTTCTCTTGGGTGCCAGTAGTTTAGATGGTGGACCCATACTGTTGTTCACTGGTACTTGATCGAAAAGGTTATTGGTTGATTTTTTAAAACAATACTCGTTGTATGAATTGTTTGAATTGTTTAAATTGTTTAAATTATTGTAGAGTTGATGCTGTTGTTGATTTTGGTTTTGCCGTTGTTGCTGGGATGATGATGCAGTTGAAAGTGTTAAATTAGGAGTTGACCAAGCAACTGAAGATGGAAGTGGTGAAGAATAATGCTGTTGATGTTGATGATGATGTTGATGATTTTGGTGTTGACGAGGTGGTACAAGTCCTCTATGAATTAATGTGTATCCTGAATCGACAACTGAGTTGATCTGATGTGACATTATGTTGTTATAACCAGTAAAAGTTGCATGTGATGGAGGAAAGAAAATAAGTACAAATAAATAAAACTTCAATCAAATGATAAAGTTACTTGCGCAAAAAGGTTGAAGGGTTGAATAAGTGATAATATTGCATGTATGATGATGTGATGATGTGATGATGATGAAGATGAGTAAAAATCATCTACATCAACAGTTATATGATTAAATGGTAAAATGATGAACATTTGAAGGGAATCAAATGAATGGAGTGACGGATGAACCTTAAAGTCAATTGCACACTTGACTTTAGGCGATGGAAAGAAGAACTTTTGCCACTTTTGTAAGAAGAAATAATTTGTACATTTACATTTATAAACGTAACTTTAGGTAGATTTCAATTGATTTTTTTCCCTTTCTCTCCTTTGCACACACTTGACAATTCATGGCGTGAGGATTATCACAAGGAACAATGATGATGATGATGGTGACACAGTCATATGTATGTTTTTGTGTCAGAGTGTGTGTGAAACTGTGTAGAAGTAAAAAGTAAAACGGAAAAAGAAAACAGTTGAATTGACGAAAGAACTCGCCAAGTCACACACACACAGAACGTTAAGTTGGACAAAATGATGTCATTGTAATAGTCTATGTGGTTTTTATGAAAATTATTTCATCGCTGGAGGACACAAAAGGTGAATGAAAAGGCAAATGAAAAGGCAAAAGGGGCTAACAAAAGTAACTTGAACATGCAACAAACAAGTCGACTTGAACTTTCAGACTGTGAAACACACATCACACACATCACAGCTCAGGGAGACGGTAAAAGCGAGTTGTTGAGCCTTTGCCCAAAGCTTAAGTATTTTCTCAAGGTAAAAATAGAAAAGGCGAGAGAAGAGAAAGAAGAGAAAGAAGAGACTGACTCTTCTTCTCTTTTTCTCTTGCTTAGTTTTTCCTTCGGCTCTTCTTGGATTGGATTATCCTGGGTCGACCGAGTCAGCCTCTTTCTTTTTCGCTCTCTTTCTCTCTTTTCCTTTCTCTCTTTTCCTCTCTCTCTTTCTCTCCATCTACTTTGGCCCCCTTCATTCGTCTTCATTTTCAAAGGGAACATACGCCAAAGTTTCTCTTCTTCTTTCTTCTTCTCGTTTTTCTATGTTCGCGTGTCAAAGAGACAAAAAATAGAATGAACCAAATAAGCATCAACTTTTTCCATCAATATAATTTTCTTACTTCTTCTCATTAAGAGGCACAAGTTCTAAGTGACACTCAAGTTCTACTGTAACATCAAGTATCAAATGTATATGTGTGCCACATAATCCTCCCAATGTATTTGCACCGTGTGTGGTCAAGGTAGTCAGAGAGAAAGAGAGACATGAAAAGAAGAAGAAATAAAGTACATCGAGGGTGAAAAGAGAGAAAAGAGAGAAAAGAGAGCGAATAACTTGAACTTGTACCACCTTACTACAGAGCAAGTTCACTGAAGACAAGTTGAACTCGCGCCTGTGTCAGCGATTGCAAGTAGTAGAACTGTTCTGCTCTTCAGTACACACTGTATGTTCTGCTAGTGTATGAGTCACCAGTACTTTTACCGCCTTTCGTGTTGTTACCTTCTGTATATGCCAAAGGCTAAAACTTGTACTTTTTCTACTTGTACTACTTGTATACCTTCTTCTTCTTCTTCTTCTTCTTCTTCTTCTTCTTCTTCTTCTTCTTCTTTCAATAAACTACTTTACATCCGCATCACCCAAACTAATTGTTACCACTTGAATGCCAGTGTAATTGCTTACAACGTACAACCTTAAAAAAAAAGAAGAAAACTTTCATAGGTTAATACGTTACATACTTGTATGCCACACCTTTAAGTCACACCTTGTCACGATATACTTTTTTTAACTAAGTAGTAAAATATTTTTTGTTCATAAATACATTCACAACGCATTGAAAAATCATCATCATCAAATTGAACTGATTGTTGTTGTTGCTGCTGCTGCTGTTACTGTTTTTAACTGTTGTTGCAAAGATGAATCGAGTCAAACGTAATAACAATAAAATTCCATCTTCCAATATTAAAGTTACAACAACAAATACTAAAGTTACACTCGCCAAAGTAACTTCATCCATTCGTCCGGTTGATTATTCAAGTAAAAAAGAACAATCAACTAATAATAATAATAATAACAAATCAACAGGAACAACAACAACAACAACATCAGCAACAAATGTCAATAATTGTACAAATGGTGTTAAATCAGCAATGAAAAGATCAAAATCACCCTCAAGTAAATCTTCATCTGCATCTTCTTCTTGCTCATCTTCGTGTTTTTCATCAACATCTAATTATTCAACTTCTTCATGGTCATCATGTACGAGCAGAAATAGTAATATTGGTCTATATAAAAATACTATTAATCCTGCTGGGTGTGGAAAAATTAGATCAATTGACCAAGTAGTGTCAAATCAATCTTTGACTAAAGCAAATTGTACTTCTTCATCTTTCAATAATATGAATGTCCACATGAAACAACCTGCTTTATCCAATAGTAGCAATAGTGGTAATACTCTACTCTCTACTTGTAGTATGTCTTGGACATCAAAGAAGAATATTCTGAGAAGATCAACAGCCGTCAATGGTAAAAGTACTTCACTGGGGGGAATTTCAGTTGCCAAAGTAAGCCCACAACCAAAGAAAGAAGCAGCCAATTCAATGGTCAGTAACAGTAAAGGACTTTCACCATCATCCTTGTCCATCATTACATCATCAACTTGTTCATCTTGCAATTCACCTCCTACTACATTACTTCCTCCTCCTCCTCCTTCATCTTCATCTTCTTCTACTACTTCTTCTACTTCTACTATGACTAGTACAACAATTTCTACTACTACTCCACCTTGTTCATCACCTTTGTCTCCTACTTCTGGTAAAGATGAAAGTGGTAACAACATTACTCCTTCATCCAATGGTCATCCTATTGTATCTCACAAGGTAATTTTCTTACCTACTAACCCAGGAACAGGAAAAGAGGACAAAAGACTTGGTAAAGATGAAAAAAGGACAAATGATGAACAAGACGAACGAGAAGTACATTCTCTTTCATCGGTCGATTCTCCTACAACTACAACTACAACTACTTCATCTTCTTCTTCTTCTTCAACATTTTCCCTAAAGGAAGGATGCAACTTTACTACAATTGGTACAAATGATCACATAGAATCACCACCACCATCACCAACACCACTATCATCACTAGTTCTACAGTGTACTAAAGTACATCCAGAACTTTCTATTGATCTGTTGGAAAAAAAGAGAACAAATGAACCAACTGTTAGGTTATTTGAAGAAGAAAAAGATTTAAAGATGCACTTAAAAGTTCATCCATCTCAATCTTCTATCCACAACCATCAGTATCATCACCACCACCACAATTGGAAAGATGGTCAATCGATGACAATACCTTTTGATAATTTAAAAGAAGAAGAAGAAAATATTGATCATTCTATCAACTTGGATAACTCTTCTATGGATCCACCGACATTACGATTGATGATTGAATCATATAAAATACGTACCAATACAAATGATTTAAGTAATTGTATGAATAGTCGATTAACAAGTAATTGTAAAAATCAACAATTTTCATCATCATCATCATCATCATCATCACCTTTTGTAGCAGAACATTACGATCATCATTCTGATTCTGAATATTGTTCATTTAAAGAAATGAAGAAAAAAGCTCAATTATTTACTCAGGGTAAAAATAATGCACGAAGTACCATAATTTTAGGACAAAAGTATAATAAAAGTCATCATTTATCTAGTTTAAGTGTTAACAATTCAACCATCCAATGGTCACATTCACCTTCATCCAATCATACATCTGAATCAATAGGAAGTAACTTGGTAAAGTATTTTCTCTCTTGAGCCAATTAATCATCCGATGAAAGTACTTTACTCATATACGTAGATAAACTAACTTTTATTGTTACTATAACTTTGTTCTTCCTCCTTCTTATTTGTCTCTCTCTCTTTTTCTTGGATAAAGGAACAGGATGAAACAAACACTCGACAACTTAAGGATTTACAGAACCAAGTAAAATTCTCAAAGGAAAAAGTCTCAGATCTGACCTCTCAGCTATTTGCCAAAGTAAGTAAACAAAGGGATTCAATGAGACTACAGTCAAGTAGAGGAAGAAAAAGAGTAAAAGAGTCAAAAGACCACCTAAAGTTACTTTCCATGTTTGACGATGAAAGACAAAGAAAGAACAAAGTATATACAAAGACAACCTCGTACATTGACAGGGTTACTTAAACAAAGAAATAAAGAAGGAAAAGTATGTTCAATAAGACCAAAAAAACACTACTGACAAGTAACAATTGAACTTGTAAGTCGTACTTAATTCGACCTCTTAGTGTAGGCAAAAGAAAATACTTTACTCACATTTCATGATGGAAAGATTTGTTACATAATATATATGTTGTATTTACTTTAATGTATATTTTGTGTAAACTTTTTTCACTTGTTCTCTTTTCAGGCTCAAATGATGTCAGCTTATGAAAAAACTTTGTCAACTTTAAGTATGAAATTACAGCAACTTAGTTTAATCAATCATCAAAAAGATATTGAAATAACTAGATTACGTGCTGTAACTGATGTTATGATTGCATACAAAGCTGAAAAAGATAAAAACAACAAATATTATTTGATGAAAAAATTATCAAATGAAAATGTTAAATGTCATGATGTCATATCAACATCAATTGATATCAATTGTACTGATTCGTCATCTTATATTGGTAAGAACAACAGTAAGAACAATAGTAATAACAATTTACTTCCTTCTTCACCGTCCAAGAGATTATGGATTAAAAGTACTTTGAATAAAGCATTGATGAAGAATAAGATTCTTCAAAGTCCGAGTAAAAAAATTTCATCAAATGATGTACAACAACATCAACAACATGAAGTTTCATCATCACCATCAAGTACATTGTCACAAACATCTTCATCATCATCTTTACTTTCACATGCAGGAGATTCAGGTGATACAAATAAATCATCAACAACAACAACAACGACAACTGAATCACTGTCCGAATTACAAGCTAAACTGAATAATGCAGATTGTGTATTAGAAAAAACTCGATTAGAAGCGATTACATCTGCATTTCATCTTGAAAATACCAAAGAACTTGTGAATACGCTGAAAGAAGAAGCAATGTACCTTCGTCGACAAAATGCACAACTTGAATTGGCAGTTAAGAAAAAACAGTCACTTATACACCCCAGTAACCTTCACCCAGAGCAACAACATCAACAACAGAAGCAACATCAATTGCTTTTGTGTTAAAATTGGCGAGAGAAAAGAAAAAGAAGAAGAAGAAAACAAAGTACAAAGAAAACAAGTTAAACGGTTGGATGGGTTAAGTACAAAGTTCGTCGTCATCCTCAATTGCCAATTGACCAGTTTTCTCGGCTTTTCAATGCTTTTATTTTCTTTAACGTTGGCTTTTTCCTGTCATCGAGTAAACTTTCATCAGACAATTGACGATGAAAGACAACAACAACAGAAACAACAGCAACAACAAGTTAACACTTGGATAACGATAACAATAAAAAATTTCAGGGCTACAATTTGTAAAATAAACAAAGAAATATTACATACAACATGTAATAATCAAGTGTATTCGTATACATGGTATAATTTGTAGTTTGTGTAAATAGTACAGAAAGAAAGAGAAAGAAGAAGAAGAAAACAAAGTAAAGAGTTGAATAACGTAGCAACAGAGTATTGTGATGTATGATTCAATTTGATTGTTGTGGTTTGACTGAGAGATGGTAAAGATGAGAAGAAGGAAAAGAAGAAGAAGGAAAAAAATGTACGATGAACCATGAGGTTGCATCTGTGAGAAGATTTTTGTACAATCGGTGAGTCACTGATGGAACTTGAAGAGCGGATGAGTCACACCCTGAGCCTTTTCTCACTCCCCAAAGGACATTTCGATTTTTCTCCCCTCTTGTGAGCATCGAATTGTGGCTCAATTCTTCTCACTCTTCTCACTCTTCTATTTCTCCTCCCTGGATGCGGATGCTGGAAACAGAGTCACAGGCGACAAATGGACTCATCTGAGCATTTGACTTTGTTCCACTTGCATGAAAGTGGAAAACTACTTTTCTCCTTTAGTAAATCTGATGATGATTTTTTTCCTTCCTTCCTCTCTTTTACTATTTTTACTACTTTCACTACTATTCTATCGTTACTTTGAATCATAGAAGATGTTCTTATTGTTTCCATGTCAATTGATACAAACAGATTAATTCACGTGTATGAGAAACAATGTAATGTGAAAAAACGAAAAGTCCTTCCAATGAAATGAAGGAAGAGGAAAAAGAAAATATCTCTTATACTCTTATACTCTTATTCTCTTGTACTCTGAGTATAATCTTTGTCTACAAAGACACAAAGTTAGGATATTGCCTCTTCAAAGTCTCTCTTTAACTTAACGTTTTGTCTCAAGTGCACCTGTTTCCCAGTGTAAATATACACTTGAGTGACTTTCACCATTTAAAATGAAAATGAATGACACACACACAAACAAAAATACACACTAATGATCATCACAGTCAGGTCAATTGGTAGAATATATTCATTCTTGAAACAGTTGAAAATAATCATCTATGTCAATGTGAAAAAGAATAAATTTTACTTCTTACTAACTAACTATTATTGTTGTTGTTGACTAATAACTATGACAGTTTCATATGAGACAACAATGAACATTCTTCATTCTTCTAGTTAAACGAAGGAAAAGGAAAAGAATTTCTCATGGAGTAACCTGTGACTTTGCATTAATGAATGCAATGGATTAGATGATGCTCATTGTCATACGTTGATCTTTGTCTTTGCCATCAACTTGGGTAAACAATTGACAACAATCACGCCTTTTCTCGAGGTTCTGTCGAGTGTCAGGGTGAAATTTACATATGAAATACCAGTAGACAAACGTTCACACGGACAAAGCAAAGTAGAATAGCGCATCACACAGTCAATCGATTTTGTTCTGTTCAGTTGACTTGAGTACAATGTGTACTTGTTACTTCTTCTTCTCTTTCTTCCTATTCTTCCTCTTATTCTTCCTTTTTCCTTCCTTCATCATGATGTTCATCCCAGTCAAAGTTTCCCTTTCAACTTTTGTCAATGACTCACCCGGCATTTGACTTCTCATCCAATGGTAATTCTGGTTTGATTGTGTGCAGTGGACTTTAAATGCTTCACTTGATGGGTAAACGGGCAGAAGTACACAGTTGAAGCCTTGAAAACAAACTGATATGTAGATTAAGATGATGATGATGATGGGGATGGTTTCATCAGTCACACAGTCATCGGTGAGTCACTGGGTAAGGGGGTTAAATTTTAATTTGTCGTTCATTTAAAAATAAATTCACACACATACACTTTCTGAGAATGAGCAATGTGTTGAAGTACTGGTTAAAAATCACGTACAAATTCACATACGGACTTGTATGCTTGTAGTTATAAAGACAAAGTTAAAAGAGAATGACACAAAGTGAACATCAAGTGAACCATGTGAACCTGAAGCTCAAGTAAACACGAAAAAAAGAAAAAAAAAGAGAGAAAAAAAACAAGTCAACAGTCAGGTGAGGCGTTGACTGTTAACTCTTGTGGGATGTGGGATGTGGAAGAGCAGAATGAGCAGAATGAGCAGAATGAGCAGAATGAGAAGTACAATGAGAGACTTAATTGTAAACTCACGCCGAGTGCAACTACAACAACTTCAACTGCAACTACTAACTACAACAACAACAACAACAACAACAAGGACGTCGTCGACGATGGCGACAGAGTAACAAAGTCGCATTTACCTTTGCCCTGAGTGTTCATGTATTTCTGTGTTACTTTTTTTCTCTTTTTTCTCTTCTCTTTCTCTTCTTCTTCCTCTTTTACCTCTCGTTTCTCATTTTACATCCCTCCCATTTCATCTCCGCCTATTTTAAGAGGTCAACATGACAGGTCCTTGTAGAAAGTCTGAGATTTTTTTCTTTCTTTCTTTTCTTTTCTTTTGCCTCATCAATTCACACCATGACTTTGCCCTGTTGTACTTTGCTTATTGCTATGAGTTTAGTGTTAATTGACATCACTGCTTGTTGGACCCTTTTGAGCACCCACAGATCTTTGTGTGTAGGGTAAACCATTGGGTGTTGTCAATTGAATATACACTAACTGACTCTCTCAGTTGGTGTCCAGTTGATCCTTTTGTCCTGAAAGTTCTATCCGAAGAAAGAAGGAAAGGAAAGAAAAGGAAAAAAAGAAAAATGCCTCAGGATAAATTGTATGAAAGATGTCAGGGTAGAAATTGCTTCTTCTTCTTCTTCTCTTTCTTCCCGCCGTTTTGTCTTTCTTCCTTTTTTCTCTGTACTTACAATTTAACTTACTACTCTACACTCAACTTATATTTATATATACTTGGACTTTCCCATGCGACTTGTTCTTGTTGTAACTTCACCGGTAAAACTTATTCTCAATGTAAATTAACATTCATTGGCAAAAGAAAGCGAAGTTACAACTGTCACAAAGTAAATTCAATTGGCTACTGATGGACGGGGATGTGGAGGAGAAAAAGGAAAAAGAATAAAAGAAAATGACAAAGAAAAACCTACACAATCTCAGGATACAAAAAAAGTTCTTATTCTTTTTTTCTCTTCTTCTTTTTCGTCTTCGTCTCGTCTTGACAAAATGAATGGATACGTGACTTAACCATGAACTTTCATGCTTCTTGTGTCTTGTCACTGTCAGCACCATCATTCACGCCAGGAGGGATGACAAGAGGGTGAAAGAAGTTACAGAAAAAACAACTCTCAAATACACACAGACACACACAGACACACACACAAAAAAAGGTGACCAAAGAGCAGAGATAAACTTTCATCTAGTCATGTTCACCAAGTTCTGGAAGTAAAAGTAACTGTTATTTGTCTTACAGTTAATTTGCTTTCTCAGCACGAATGTCTTCACGAACATTGTACTTTCTGTCTGTCTGTCTGTGTGTGAACATTAAGAACAAAAACAACAATGTTCAATGTGACCGGATGTCTTGAAGATACACAAAGATTGAACAACTCGTCAACGAGATGTACTCAAAGAAGAAGAAGAACTTTACACTTGATGATGCAATAAAATGATACTTTCAGTTGAAAAGGTAACTTTAATACACTTATTTGATCAATTTAACTGGTACAATTGAACAATAGAACAATTGAAGAGAAATCGCGTGTTATCGTAAATAACTTATAAAAATAGTTGAAACTTCATCAAAAGTATAAATTGTCTTATGAGAGAAGAACACAACTTTATCCAGTGTAAGGATAACAGTGTTATAACAGTCATTTATTATTTTCATTCACTTCGCTTTATATAATGTTTTATGTGTCAAAGTTGATTTGAAGTAAGTTACATTGATAAAAGTATATGTGACATTTGAAATAAAAGAACTTAATTGAACAAGGTACATGAGTGACTGATGCACTTGGATCAACTCGGATATACATTGTTCTTGGAACAATGTGTTCTTTCCTTCAATCAACTGACCAATGGTTGTGTATGGAAAGGAAAGAAGAAGAAATTGGAAGCAGGAATAAATGATTATAAGATTAGTCAGGTAAGTGAATGACAAGTCAAGTCAAGTTGAAACATACACACACAAGAAAAGTCCATTAGATTTGCCACAAATGGTACTGTGGCATTGGCAATGGAAATGGAAATGGTTCTTTCATTCCATCTTCAGTGTACGGAAAGAACACAACAAGTCACACTGAAGAAACAGAAGAAACACAAGAAACAGTATTCACAGTAAAGGTAAACATACAAACAGACAAAAAGAGAAAAAGAAAAAAAGTGCACAGTCGTCAGTGTTTTGTGTTTAGTTCTTGCCTCAGGTCGACTTTGTTTCTTCTTGTTGTTTTTGTCTCCCTTTTGTCAGTGAACACATTTCAACCCTGACCTTGCATCTTACTATTTGGACAAAGTGTATTTGGAGATTTACATTCAGTTGAAGAGTAAAAGCTTCACCGTAAGGAAAAAGTATTCACCAGGTAATCAATTAATCATATGATGTAGGAAATGTAATTTGTGTTCATTCTTCCTTTCATAGTGAAGAACAACCAGGTAAAAGAGTACCTGGTAAGAAGGATAAAGAAATGGTAAGATGAAAGACTTGACAAATTGAACAGGAAATCCTTCGAGCAAGTTCACCTTTGATCTAAGTATCATGTCACATAAGTTATCTCACCATATAAAATCGATAAATTGTCTGTGTAACTGTGTAAACATAAATCTAAATTTATGTAATCTTTTTACCTGTGTTGAAAAAGAATATTCTTTTTTTTTGTTCTGTTGTTGTTGTTATGTAAGATTAAAAGTAAATTGTGAAAGATGACAAAGAAGAGAAACAAATTGTTTGTCTGTTCATGTGTTGTGTAACCAAACTGTAACTTGATTTTAGTGACCTGGTGTATATCAACTGTTCAACTGTATCTGACAACATTAATAATGAACAAGTAAATGTACAAACTGACAAAGTTTCATATACTAAAGTAAAACCATACCACAAATGTACACAAGTAAAAGTATACGAAAAGTTTGTTATGACAAAAAAGAACAAAGTTTAAAGTTTAAAGTTGAAAGGTTGGCTTCATTTTTCACTTTGTTGGTGTGTCTGTTGAGTATCAGTTGAGAGAGAAGGAAGTGTTATCAAGGAGAAGATGGAATCAGTGATGACAGTTGACGATGTTCATCCTCATGATGGAGAAAAAAAGATATCGGATAAAGATTCATTTTACCCCTTGCCGTGACATCTCATCTTCACCATTTAAACCATGTTGATATCTTCATCATCTTCATCATTCACATCCCTTTAGTTGAATCAAATGCAATTGACTGTTGCAGTTGAAGTTGGTTGGGGAAGAAGAAATTTCCATCAATTTCACCATCCATCGAGTGGGTGGAGAAGAAGGAAACACCAACAGGGAACATTCTATAACTTTACTTGCTATATAAGCAATTTCATTTACTCTTAAAGGTTAATTGACAATTCGCACAGGCAGTCATTTGCTCTACATCAGTAGGGAGGAGTAAATTCGATTTACTATTTGTATGATTCTACTTCTTCTTCTTCCTTCTTGTACTTCATTCATTCTTTCTTTCTTTCTTTCTTTCCTTCCGTCTTCGTCAATTCCTTGTGTGCAAATGCAATTTTGACCCTGACTGAGTCACGTCCGGTGAGTTAGACGGCACAAGGTGACTTACTAGTCACTTACTTGATGAATATTTCAAATGGTTCAACCAATTTCAACAGTTCAAAGGCAGCCCGATGAGTCAAGTAAAATATCCGTGTGATGTTTGAATCCTCATAACCTAGTGAGTTCATTTCAATTATTTCATCGATGACAACAACATACAAAGAAGTCTCTCCTCTCTTTCTTTCATCCTTTCATCTATTTCCCTCTCTTCTCTTCACTTTTCACTCTTTATTCAAAAGTGAATAAAATTTGTTACAAATTATTATTACTTTGTCGAGTGTTATGTATGAATGTTTTCATACCCAGGGCATCCGTTAACAACATGATGTCAGTGAAATCACTTGCATCCATCATTTATGATGTGATTTTTTTGTTGCTTCCTTCCTCTCTCTTTTTTGCTGCTTTCTCAGTCGAGTGTTTTGTACACATATCTTGTAACTTGTAATGTTGCATCTCTCAAACATTTTGAAATATCATAAAAAACATCCTGAACTTGTCAAGTCACAACAAAACAACAACAACAACTGTTCTTAACAAATTTTTTTGTTCGTTGTTTTTCCTTTTTCATGAAGATAACAAAGAAAATCTTTTGTTTTTGCCGACTTTTGTGTGTTTGTTAAGACCGATGTTTAAACAAAACACACAAATCAACTAGTAACCTAAAAGTACATCAACGCCCAGTCAGTTGTTTTTATCCATGTCAACACAAATAAAAGAACGAAAATTTTCCAGTCAACAGACAAGAAAAAGCAAGAAGAGAAGGTCTTTTCATTTTTTATCTTCTTTAGAACTTTTCATTTCGCAATTGATAATTAATTGATACTTTATTAATTGAATAATTGATTCTACTAATTGATTTAATTTGTACAGTACAAGTGTAATTATTAATTTTGGTTAATTAAATAAATGAATGATTGATATGATGACGATGATGTCGAATCATTTGGAACATTAATCGATGTGTACTTGACCTTTTCTCATGTAAATGATTATAAGTGTGCGTGTTATTCACCTCCTTCTTGATGTAGATAATTCATTACATAATGAAGAACCAAATCGTAACAATATTTATATTCAGTCATATTTTCAACAAGTAAAGGTCGATGTCGTCGAACAGTTTTAACTGCATGAAAGACATCAACTTCACCATGTTGAACAACTTGTTCGATGGCAACATTTGCCGCACAATATACACCAGCTCGTGATTTACCATTTCTGTAATTAAAAAGAAAAAAAATAGTCATTCAATTAGTACAAATCAATAGTAAAAACAATGTTAAAGAATGAATAAAACTTACGCAGAGATAACACAAACAGGTCCATGATTAGATCGTTGTCGCCATCGTTCAACCATATTCATCATTTCAACCAAAGAACTTGTTGAATTGGGAACTTTATGTGAATCAGGCCAACATGTAATTTGAAATATTTGTGTTGTCTTAGGTATACCTTTAACACCAGACATTAATTCAGTTAATGATACAACTTTTTTGTTAATACGTAGTATCCATGATTTGATATTAGCATAATGATTGAAACTAATACAATCAACAGTAAAAACAGGACCATATTTACGTCTTTTATCTTTTTCCGTTGGCCAAAATGGTGGATAGTTATTTTTATCATTAGGTGATGCAAGTACAACAACTGAATTACAATCATGATCGTATATCAATGACCAACAATCAGGTATTGTATGTGACATTGGCCATTCAGTGACAATGTATTCTTTAGATCGTGTATATCCATCAACAAATACAGCATTAAGATAATCAGTTGAATCGTTAGATTGAAATGTTGATAAATATGGTCGATGATTATCTGGTGGAATAGTAGCAAAATCACGATTTTTATAACGATTTTCAACTCGATGTCCACCAGCACAATCACCAATAGAAAATACTTTAGTCATTCGTACAATTTTTTCATATTCTCTTTGATATTCATTTACACGTGTTAATGGATGTTTAAGTGATTTTTTCTTCAATTGTTCAGGTAAATCACAAACAGGAAACCAAGTTCTTCCAGATGTAAATGCTTCATCAAGTACTTCATAGACAAATTTATATTGATCAACTGAATCAATCATTCCTTTACGTGCATTACGCATTATCTTTGTGTATCCAAATATATCAAACATATGATCTTCTTCCATTAATTCTAAATTAGCATCAATCGCAAGATATGCACCAGTTCGACCACATCCATCAGAACAATGAACAATTGTTGGACCAACTTTATCAAATCGATCAGTTACATCTTCATTAACTAATTTAACTTTACGTCTAAAATGTAATATTGAATCAATTGATGGACATGAATGTATTGGCCATTTAAAATATTGAAATTGATATACAATTCTACCTTCTTCATCATCAGCATTTAAATTCATTTTCATTGTTTTTTCAACTAAATTTTCATATCCTTTAACAGCAAATCGTCGTTTAATTTTAAATGTTCGAATTGTAAATTCAGCTAATTCTTCTTCTTCTAATAATGTTACTTCCATTGGAGCATAATATTCAGGACAACCAACTTCATCAGGCCAATATTTAGAACACATTGATCGAACTAAATCAAATACTTTAGTTAACATAATGATAACATGACACTTTTGTTCCCAAACCATTCGCCAAAAATCAGCAATTGTGTCATCTAAAGGGCCTTGTGCTGCAATGTATGCAGTTGGTTTGAGTAAACTCTGTTGAAAGCAAATAAAGAACAAAAAATAAAATTAAGTACAACAACATTCATGTAAAAGTTATTTCAGTTGTTGTGTGAAATATTCGATTGAACTTGATGACAAAATTAACCAGTTAAAGTCGATTGAAAATAAGAAGAAGAAGAAGAAAAAGCAACAACAAGGAAAGGAAAGAACCTTCAAAGTTGTTTGTTAGAACATTCACAGTGTGTGATACTCACATCGATGTATGAAGCGTTGATGTAGTCAGAGTCTGGTATTCCTGGCAATGTTTCCAATACAACTCGGTTGTAGTCATCTGCAAAATGTGGTTGGGGTGTTGCAAAGTATAAATAGAATTGTCATGAGTTACAAGGGTTAAGTTAGAATGAGTATGTGTATGTGTGTAAGTTTGAGTTAGAACAGTACAGTAGAGTACATATTCAAAAGTGTACTGAATTGGACAACAAAAGGTGGCAAGCGGCTTATAAAATCCTTTAACACATCCTTGAATTAACTAGAATATTTCATGTACTCACATGGTACTGGTTTAAATTTAACATTTTTCGATTCATTTTCTTCTTTCATCGCATGTCGAATGGAATGATTTTCACATTTTGATGCCATCTGAAGAGAAAGAAGAAGAAAATATCATTAAAAATTACATCATTGATTCCATCATCGTTGATTGTAATTAATATAATTTTACTATGATAAGAATACTTACGTGAAATTCAATGTCAAGTAGAACTTTATATTTACGTAAGAGTTCCAGGTGCATTTTGAATTTCGATTTATTCAAGTCGAAAGGTTTTTTCGGCACAATGCCAGATGCTTTGGATACTTCATCATTTATCTTGATTATCCCAGTATTTAGGATGCTCAATTGAACCTTATTGATTGGATTGATCAATCCAGATGCAACAGATTCTTTTAAATTGAGTTTAAGATATATTAAACCTTTTTTAGCTTTTTTAACATTTCTTCGCGGCTTTTTAGCATTTCGTGCTGAAGCTCGAGCACAAATAGATGATTTTTTCTTAAATGAATGAGTTTGTGATGAACTACCGAATGATGAAAATCCACCAGTTGTACCAGATGATAATGATGTTGGATATGGTGATTGAGTTGGTGATAAAGATGACGTCCGAGGAAAATATTGATTGTAATCAGGTAAATCATTCATCTTTATCGATTTTCTTCACAGATGATGACAGTAGAATTAAATTTAAATCTTCTCACACAAGTAAAAGTAAATTCAAATGAACGAAGAAAAAGATGATGATAATGTTTTGTATGTTGTTGACTTGTTGCAAATGTTGCACTGTCAAGCAAAAACAACCTACTGAACATCATTGAACAAGCAGATGGTTCTTTTAAACATACTCATGAAGCATCCTTCTTGTATGTTGTTAGTTCTAACTTGTTCTTTCTCAGTTCATGTTCATCTTAGTGTGTGGCTAAGACATTCAAGGCCACAACCATGATGACGACATGAAGTACAGACACATCCTACTCTACTGATAGTGCCAATGTTCTTTACAACATCTTATACATAACCATGGATGACACTGGCACATCTCGACTTTGACCTGAATGTCTCATCACCAGTTCTATTGAGAAAATTCGTCAAGGTTTCAGGAATTCACCATCTTCAAGGATTTAAGGAGTAAATTTCACTTGAAATTCTACTGACCCTGACTGAGTATGTGACAAAATCAGCATCATACAGTTCACACATAACATCCTTACATATCAAGGTAATTGTTATGTTGTTCAAACTGATAAATGTTCTTTACTTCTTTTCGTGAACTGGCACGAATCCTTCATATGAGTTCACTTTTTTGAACCTTGAATTCAATGACGAAACAAATCCCGTAGAATATGTTAGAAAATTCACAGATTTTATTGTAAATAGACTATTTTACAACGAGAGAAACTTTTGTTGGATTTAAATAATATACAGGTGCAAATGCAGCATCAGAATGGAGAATAATTTTGTGTTCATCGATGTTTAGCTTGTACTTTTTGAACAATGGACAATCTAATGTCAATGTTTCAAATTCTCCTCCTTCACCGCAAACGTTGATGTCGTACTGGTTTTTCAGGGTGAGAAGTTTATTTTGTACTTCATCGAGTGATTTACCCAGATGCTTGGAATCGAGTCCGATCACTGCGACTTTTATCAAAATGGCTTTGATACCGTAGTCAATCATTTCTTGGAGAAGTTTCTCTTGGTCAGCACCCCAGAGATAAGCCAGCATCTTGATTTTAAGACGATCACAGACATTTTGCACTCTCAGTCTTTGATAGTTTGAATGGATGGCACCAACAGATACGGCATCAAATTCGATTCCTTCATTTCGAATGTCACAGAGTAGTTGATACAAATCTTCAACTTCATCTTCATCGACTGGACCACTATAATCATAGTCTTGATTGACAGGTTTACCCAGTATTTTTCGTCGAAACAATGGTAACTCCATGGCTTTGGCATAAAGTGAAATTGCTTGATGACCAACAGTTTGATACATGAAAGAGTCAATTTCATCGTTTGATTCGTCTTCCTTATCGGCTGGAAATAAATTGGCCAGGGCAACCATTTCATGACCATCATCTACACATTTACACATGTTATAACAACTATCTTTACCACCTGATATTAAACCAATAACCTTCATTTTTAAGTTGAAAAGATGATTAGTAATTGAGTTAAAAAAAATTGCGTCCAACAGCTGGAATTTGTGCAATGGGTGACACGTGCAATAATGAGATGGCAGCAAAATCGTATGTCTTTTCGTTTCCTCATATGACTTGAACGGCGGTTGGCCTGTTGCTTACACCTTTTAAATTCACACTCACAAATCGGTTAATTTCACTCTGATCATTTTTAAATTGTCAATCATTTCTCATCCACATGGCTGACCAAGCAATCGACGAGTTTGTTCGTCGTCTTGAAGAAAGAAAGAAAAGGTTGATAAGATTCAAAAATCCTCAACCTGAACCTTTGACTCCCATTGTGAATTTTTCAAACACCAGACTTACGCCAGTCAAATCTACAAGCAAGTTGTCTCCTAATTCAACGCAAGAAAATCGTGAACCAGTCGAAGCTGCACCGGAAAAGCTACCGGTTTCTATGAAGAAGAACATTTTCGAAAGAAAAATTCAAGAGGAAGAAGGAGAAAAAATGAAATGTTACACTCGTAACGAGTATTTGGCTCGCAAAAAGCGTCAACAACAACAACAAAAGCAATCACTTGAAGAACACCAGCCCAAACAGTCACCGCGATCTTCACAAGTTCAAGGACCAGTCGAACAGAGGCAACAGAATGAGCAACCGATGGATCACCAGCCTTCGATTGTTCAATTACAAAATCCACCAACTCCACCAACTCCACCACCTCTACCAATGCAAGCACAAGTAGAAGATTGTAAGAGTCGTGACAATTTCAAGGTGCGAGAAATGTCTCTCTGTTCACTTCAAAATGCTCCAAGTGCATATCATGCTTATGAAGATGATGTCTACACTGCCCAACCAGCTACTTCTCGCGATCTCAGTGGTGATCATTCCCTTCAATATGCTGAAGAAATGGACGATGACTATCAAGCTGCTTATGATCCACATCCTTGTACCTCAAGCAGCTTGTGTGGTGACAATGATGCAGTTGAATCTATTCCATCAGCTCATTCTCCTGACTACTGTGGTGACCATGAAGGGGCAAGTAACAGCGATATTCTCAATCCTTATGAACAATCGACACCTTATCGACGAACCATTTCGAATTATCGTCTTGAACAGAAAAAGAAAGCTGAACAATTGAGACAAGAAGCACAAGCTTCTGTGGCCATAAAACGCAATGTCTCTCAGCTCGAAATCATGGAACGCAAGAAGAAACAAGAAACTCGACAACAAATACTGACTTGCAAGTCTGATCTGACAAAATTGGAATTGACAATTAAGCAAGCTGAGGCAGCCTTGAGAACATGCCTTGAATCATCAGAATTCATGTCCACGAATAGCCATGCTGATGCTGACAAACTTTTGTTTGTCAGTCATTTACGAAGAAACGCTTTACTTGCCAAAATTGAAAAATTATCCAATGAATTAAGATCAGTTTCTGTCGTCGACGAAAGTGATCGTGTGACAGGCTCGATCAGTTTCGATACAATCGATTTGCCAATCCTCAAAGATCTAACTGTTGCCTCCAAGAAAGGCTTGCTATCCAAAACAATTGATTGTCATTACTACTATTGTGTGGTATCTTATGATGGTATCGTATATTCAACTGAGTGTCTTCCCATCAACGAAGGATATCACTCGGGAGTCATTCAATTCAAAATTCCATCCACTTTCACATTCGATGGACTGAAACCTGATTTTTCCATCACTGTGGATGTCTATGAAATAACTCTCTCCAGGATGACAAAGAAGGATGCAAAAAATTTCCATCTGCCTCATCTTGGTAAGAAGAAAAACAATGACTTTTACGTCCCACCCATCAACTTCAATCCCAAATCTATGTTCAAAGGAAGTGTTGAAATTAATCGTACAAATCTTCGTCGTAAAGATTTCGATCTCAAAGATCATACATTTGACAATCGTTTGTCGGGAAAAATATTAATCAGTTTGAACACCTGTGCCAATTATCACACTCAATTTGGTAATTTCCTCAACTTCTACGATGAATCAAATGGAACATGGAAACGTCGTTGGTGTCGCATTCGTGACTACGAATTGTGTACTTGGCGTTATTTAGAAGATGAAGAAGCTGGTCGAAGACCTTTGGAAACATTAGATCTTCGACACATCATCAGTCCAGTGATTCAACCATCTCCGTACAATGTGTGTTCTCGCCGTGAATCATTTATACTACTTTTGGCCGGTTCATATGCTGATAAAACACAACTACGAGTAACATGGTTACTTCACAAAAACTATTCACAAGTTTGTGAACGACAAATTGTAGCAGGCGATATGATTCATGAAAGAGATGAGTGGATTCAAAAACTAACTCAATTGCTCGAAGGAATCCGAGTTTGGGATGAAGAAGCTTTGTTGCCATGTACTTTGGCTGAAATGAACACTTACATAAATCAATGAGACGTATCAAGTGTATCAAATATACTCATTTGATTAAAATCATTATTTCCTATGTCATTGTGAGTGTTTTTAATGTCTTTATTTATCTTTTAAAATCCACCACCAGTCAAGTATGCAGCTACTTGCATGAGAAATTGGTTGAAATGGCCAGCTACTGCTGGATCATCAGGTGATTTAATCAACAACTTTGTCAAATTAACTGATTGCAATGATGATTCAAGTGGGTTTGCTCGGATGTACTTTTCATTTGCTATCCAGAGAATTGGAAAGTCCATCGAAAAGAAGAATGAAATGTTCTTCTGAATGAAATTAACTGGTGGTTCGTTCGACACTAAGATTAATCCACAAGCATCCATGAAACAAAGTGCAGGTATGTCTTCATCAATGTTATTTAGATTGTTATCATTGATAGAGTAATTCCATAATTCAACATCATTACCATTCCAGGTGAATTCTAAAATTCGTAATTTAGATATGTTACATTCAAATGGATCCAAATAATTGTATTCAATACCAGCTAATTTGTTAGAAATTATCACTGAATCATTTGCTTCTTCATCTGACCTTGCAACAAGAAGAATTTTGAAGGATGGACTTATATTCATCTTATTGATGTCAAATGTGTTTGTTTCTTTCTCTTTCTTCTTCTTGTCACAGTTGATATCGATTGGTCATGTTCAATGTACAATAACACCATCATCAATGGTCACCATGGAAACGTTTTTCATGTTACAACAAGAAAACATTAAACCAAAGTAAAAACTTCAATTGACAGTGTAAAGCGTAAAAATACATGTAAATTTCATTTGTATTGTTACATTGATTTAATTGTTCGTACAAATTATACCATTATGTGTTACTAATGTAAATTTGAAGGTGAAAATTGTTATGGGAAAGTTAAAAGTTTCAAGAAGAAAAAGTAGCAAAGAACTTGTAACCTTTGCCTGTTGCCACTTTTTTTTGTTCTCGCAAAATTTGCATGAAGGAAAGAAGATATTTGCCTTGAAAGGTCAAAGTTGCAACAGGATGAAGACAAAGAGAGGATAAAAGGTCACATACAATTGTGAAGAAACAGGATGATGGCGATGGCGATGGCGATGATGATGATGATGATGATGATGATGAGAGAGGGGAATTAGTTGTTGACTTGGCCTTGAAAAAATCTAGTTTTCAAAATTGCATCAATAGTATTAAATTGGATCCATAGAAATGTTGTATCAGTGTGTGAAGGTTGATCTTTCTTTGGCAGGTTTTTTTTCTTTTCAAATAAATTACATTGTGACTGACAAAGAATGAAAGAAAGAAAGAGAGAAAAAAGGAATAAAGTATTAACCAATCTTAATGGCAATAAGATGAAAGATATAGAATAATCAATTGAAACTATGTGAAACTTTTACACTCATTTCATTTGATAATCAATAATGGACACAGCAAGGACAAATACAAGAGACAAGGAGAGTGAAAAAACACAGAAAGACACAAAAACACAAAGACTGGATTATCAAGTCAAGGCTATGATGACATCACAATGAAAAAGTTGCTCTTAATTGCATCAAGTTCAGGGCAATTAGTCTGTGGAAATAGCAAGAAAATAACTCACTAACCTCACCCACTTGAACATGTTTTCCCCGGAATATTAAAAATAAATAAAATCCTTTTTTTATACACCCAGATGATGATGGTATCCAGTTCACAAATTGGTTAAAACATTTGAAGGACTCATGAAATAATAAATCATACAACTAATCATGACTGAGCCATTAACTGTGAAGCCATTCAAATGAAAGTAAAGTTACATTGGTCACGATTAATTTAACAATTTGACTATTTGTGTGATTTACATTGACAATGGTTAAAGAACAATGGTTGAGATGAACTGATGAAACACAAGGATCATTGTAACTTTGGTCAAACAATCAACATGATGAAGGAGTGTCAATGAACAACAGTCAAGCAAAAAGGAAAAATAAAAAATTAAAAAATCATGTCCAATGATGAGGATGAAGTGCCAAGGTAACTAACAATGTAACAATGTTCAATGTTCAATTACACGTATCAAGAGATGGAATGAAAAGTAATTTTCAAACTTGTTGGTCATCATCAAAGTACACGTGAATTTATTTTGAAGGATAAAACAAAAGAAGTTAATTTATACTTTTCCTTTTAAATTTATCTAATATTTTAATATTGTTTCATGTGCAAACTTATTTCTTCATTGAACTTTTAACAGCAAATTCATTGTTGTTGTTGTTGTTGTTGTTTTGTCTGTTGTGTAAGATTTCATCATCACAAGGATGTCCGGTCCACTAATAAATTGGGCAAGTGTTTGTTGTTTGTGGTAAATCTACAACCAAAAATGTGACCTTTAATTTTCATTTGACCATTCATGGTTCCTTTTTTTCTTCCTTTATTCCTTCATTCCTTTCTTCATTTTTCTCTCCCTCTTACTTTTCAATGGAAAATCAAAAATGATGATTCACAATTATTGAATGCTCAACTGATACAACAAGATAACAGATACACTGAGTGAAAGTGACTGAGTGTGTGAATGTGTGGATGTCGATGAGATTGGGATGATCTTGAAACAAGGTCTAACCAAGCCTGAGGCAAAGGTTTGGTTAAAATGGATGCTGGTCATCAAATGATGGATACAACAGGATGAAAGGAAGCTAAAGGGGCAACTCCAGGGGGAGGGGATGAAGTTGGGATTTTTTGTTTCTCCTTTTTTCTTCTTTTTCTTCTTCTTTTCCCATCCACCTATCAAAGGAGGTTCCACAATTGACATCATGCACCAGCATAGCAACTAACTTACTGCCTTACATAAATACTTTTAGCCTCAGCCCCTTTATGTGGCCTGAGTCAACTGGTAAACGTGACCTTGTACATTTCGGGTATAAAAGGCCTGTCCAAAAGTCAACTGAACCATCGTCTCTCGACAACTTGAAAACTTCTTCAAACTTCTTCAAACTCCCCAAACTCTCAAATCCAAAATGAAATTCTTGGTAAGTTTAACTTATCCATTATTATTCTTTTGTTCAATTGTCTCATCAATTTGTCTCTTTTTGTCTACCAATTAACAGATCGCCTTTGCCTTGGTTGCCTTATTTGCCGTTGCATCTGCACAAGTATACTATGGATCACCTTATTATGCTTCACCATATGTTTCAGCTGCATATCATGCACCAGCTGTTTCATCTGTATACTCATCACGAGTCGTGGCTGCCCCAACCCTTGCTGCCCCAGTTGTATCGGCTGGTTATGTTTCACCTTATGCATACTCACCATACGGTTCATACTGGTACAAAAAATAAACAAATCCAACATCATCAACAATCCCTTTGACCATACATCGATGATAATAAAATTCTCACTCCGCCATCTTTCCTGACCCTTTCAAAAAACATCTCTGATTTGGCCTTTTATTTCTTCTCTTTTAAAATCCATTGTAATGATTTATCATTTTTATCATTCAAATCATTTTTGATGATATTTTGATTGATCATTGAATAAATTTCATTTTCAAAGAAACTTTCCTGTTGATTCATTTGTTTTGTTAGTGCTAAGTTGTTGATTAAATCACCTGATGATCCAGCAGTAGCTGGCCATTTCAACCAATTTCTCATGCAAGTAGCTGCATACTTGACTGGTGGTGGATTTTAAAAGATAAATAAAGACATTAAAAACACTCACAATGACATAGGAAATAATGATTTTAATCAAATGAGTATATTTGATACACTTGATACGTCTCATTGATTTATGTAAGTGTTCATTTCAGCCAAAGTACATGGCAACAAAGCTTCTTCATCCCAAACTCGGATTCCTTCGAGCAATTGAGTTAGTTTTTGAATCCACTCATCTCTTTCATGAATCATATCGCCTGCTACAATTTGTCGTTCACAAACTTGTGAATAGTTTTTGTGAAGTAACCATGTTACTCGTAGTTGTGTTTTATCAGCATATGAACCGGCCAAAAGTAGTATAAATGATTCACGGCGAGAACACACATTGTACGGAGATGGTTGAATCACTGGACTGATGATGTGTCGAAGATCTAATGTTTCCAAAGGTCTTCGACCAGCTTCTTCATCTTCTAAATAACGCCAAGTACACAATTCGTAGTCACGAATGCGACACCAACGACGTTTCCATGTTCCATTTGATTCATCGTAGAAGTTGAGGAAATTACCAAATTGAGTGTGATAATTGGCACAGGTGTTCAAACTGATTAATATTTTTCCCGACAAACGATTGTCAAATGTATGATCTTTGAGATCGAAATCTTTACGACGAAGATTTGTACGATTAATTTCAACACTTCCTTTGAACATAGATTTGGGATTGAAGTTGATGGGTGGGACGTAAAAGTCATTGTTTTTCTTCTTACCAAGATGAGGCAGATGGAAATTTTTTGCATCCTTCTTTGTCATCCTGGAGAGAGTTATTTCATAGACATCCACAGTGATGGAAAAATCAGGTTTCAGTCCATCGAATGTGAAAGTGGATGGAATTTTGAATTGAATGACTCCCGAGTGATATCCTTCGTTGATGGGAAGACACTCAGTTGAATATACGATACCATCATAAGATACCACACAATAGTAGTAATGACAATCAATTGTTTTGGATAGCAAGCCTTTCTTGGAGGCAACAGTTAGATCTTTGAGGATTGGCAAATCGATTGTATCGAAACTGATCGAGCCTGTCACACGATCACTTTCGTCGACGACAGAAACTGATCTTAATTCATTGGATAATTTTTCAATTTTGGCAAGTAAAGCGTTTCTTCGTAAATGACTGACAAACAAAAGTTTGTCAGCATCAGCATGGCTATTCGTGGACATGAATTCTGATGATTCAAGGCATGTTCTCAAGGCTGCCTCAGCTTGCTTAATTGTCAATTCCAATTTTGTCAGATCAGACTTGCAAGTCAGTATTTGTTGTCGAGTTTCTTGTTTCTTCTTGCGTTCCATGATTTCGAGCTGAGAGACATTGCGTTTTATGGCCACAGAAGCTTGTGCTTCTTGTCTCAATTGTTCAGCTTTCTTTTTCTGTTCAAGACGATAATTCGAAATGGTTCGTCGATAAGGTGTCGATTGTTCATAAGGATTGAGAATATCGCTGTTACTTGCCCCTTCATGGTCACCACAGTAGTCAGGAGAATGAGCTGATGGAATAGATTCAACTGCATCATTGTCACCACACAAGCTGCTTGAGGTACAAGGATGTGGATCATAAGCAGCTTGATAGTCATCGTCCATTTCTTCAGCATATTGAAGGGAATGATCACCACTGAGATCGCGAGAAGTAGCTGGTTGGGCAGTGTAGACATCATCTTCATAAGCATGATATGCACTTGGAGCATTTTGAAGTGAACAGAGAGACATTTCTCGCACCTTGAAATTGTCACGACTCTTACAATCTTCTACTTGTGCTTGCATTGGTAGAGGTGGTGGAGTTGGTGGAGTTGGTGGATTTTGTAATTGAACAATCGAAGGCTGGTGATCCATCGGTTGCTCATTCTGTTGCCTCTGTTCGACTGGTCCTTGAACTTGTGAAGATCGCGGTGACTGTTTGGGCTGGTGTTCTTCAAGTGATTGCTTTTGTTGTTGTTGTTGACGCTTTTTGCGAGCCAAATACTCGTTACGAGTGTAACATTTCATTTTTTCTCCTTCTTCCTCTTGAATTTTTCTTTCGAAAATGTTCTTCTTCATAGAAACCGGTAGCTTTTCCGGTGCAGCTTCGACTGGTTCACGATTTTCTTGGGTTGAAGTCAATTGTTCAAATAAGCATTTTTTTAGAGTAACTGACAAACTAGAAGGTTCAGCGTCTGGTGCGATTATTGATGATTGAGATGATTGAATGGTAGGTTTCTGAGGCGTTGATTTTTTGAGCATGACATCAGATTTTTCAGTACGAATATTAGAACCTTCAAAAATACCAGATATTTTACGTTGAATGGGTGACAAAGTGGTGGAAGATTTGACGGGTGTGAGCCTGGTATTGGAAAAATGAGACTTAACGCTTGGACTCAATGGTTCTGGTTGAGGATTTCTAAATTCCATCAACCTTTTCTTTCTTTCTTCAAGACGACGAACAAATTCATCGATGGTTTCGTCAGCCATGTTGATGAAAAATAGTAGTCAAATCGAAAATAGCAAATGATTCGAGGTGATTTAATAACTAGATGAGAAACGAAGTGAAGCAGAGCACACCGTTGGGCAAGGATAAAATGACCGTTGGGTGCGTGAGTTAAAGCAACAGGCAAACCGCCGTTCGAGTCAAAATGACTCAACGGATCGACGAGCGAGTTTGCTGCCATCTCAAAGATTCGAATTCAACTGTTGGACGCAATTTTTTTTAACTCAATTACTAATCATCTTTTCAACTTAAAAATGAAGGTTATTGGTTTAATATCAGGTGGTAAAGATAGTTGTTATAACATGTGTAAATGTGTAGATGATGGTCATGAAATGGTTGCCCTGGCCAATTTATTTCCAGCCGATAAGGAAGACGAATCAAACGATGAAATTGACTCTTTCATGTATCAAACTGTTGGTCATCAAGCAATTTCACTTTATGCCAAAGCCATGGAGTTACCATTGTTTCGACGAAAAATACTGGGTAAACCTGTCAATCAAGACTATGATTATAGTGGTCCAGTCGATGAAGATGAAGTTGAAGATTTGTATCAACTACTCTGTGACATTCGAAATGAAGGAATCGAATTTGATGCCGTATCTGTTGGTGCCATCCATTCAAACTATCAAAGACTGAGAGTGCAAAATGTCTGTGATCGTCTTAAAATCAAGATGCTGGCTTATCTCTGGGGTGCTGACCAAGAGAAACTTCTCCAAGAAATGATTGACTACGGTATCAAAGCCATTTTGATAAAAGTCGCAGTGATCGGACTCGATTCCAAGCATCTGGGTAAATCACTCGATGAAGTACAAAATAAACTTCTCACCCTGAAAAACCAGTACGACATCAACGTTTGCGGTGAAGGAGGAGAATTTGAAACATTGACATTAGATTGTCCATTGTTCAAAAAGTACAAGCTAAACATCGATGAACACAAAATTATTCTCCATTCTGATGCTGCATTTGCACCTGTATATTATTTAAATCCAACAAAAGTTTCTCTGGTTGTACAATAATTTATCTGACATTATATATGTAATTTGACGACTGAAGATTGCACAACTTTAATTATGTGACTTTGACCGAAATCAATGCTACATGTTGTGCAATAACATGCTTGTCACTAGTTGCATTCAATAATTTTATCTATGAAATATTCGTCTTCGAATAAATCAATTAGATTGATAATTGCCGAGAATCATTTGATCAACAGCCACAGCAACAGCAAAATGTTAAAATTGTTTGTTGAAGTTTGAATATAATTTCGTAATATCAACTATGGATTCACATGGTTCAATCATCAATGATGCTTCATCTGATTTCATTGACAAGACAACCTGGTGAATGGGAAGAATCAAGGAAATCCGATTGTCGGTGACCCCTAAATTGGTAACCTGCTTTTCTACTTGTTCACAAAACACTGTTCAATGATTTTCCTTAACTTTCACTTGATAACGTAACTGATGTAACTCATACACTGCTCAAGTAGTAACTTGTGCTGTTAAATATTTCAACTTAAGTATTTTTGCGCAAGAAAATCGGCCATCGTGAGTCCTTGAAATCAAGTTGTTATCAATGCAAAGTGAGCGAAAAAACCTGTTTACTTACTTTGAATCATCTATTGCTTCTCTGGAAAGATTATTTCACAAACTTTCTTTTTCACTTGTCACACTCAAGAGACACTGTTGAACAAATCAAGAGTGTATCTTGGTCATTTTATCCTCATCGATTTTTTCCCTATGTCAATTTCATCATCATCATCATCATCATCATCATCATCATCGGCATCGGCATCGGCATCAGCATCTTCTTTCAAGTGTAACTTAATCAACAATGGAAACATTCAATAATAACAACAGTCAAATGATCAGTATGAAAAAAGATTCATCTTCAACTGTTTGTGTTCCATTTGAATCTAAAAGTCAAATGGAATTAAAATCATTTGGCCCATCAAAGAGAAAAATACGAAATGCTGTTGAAGTTCGAAATGTTGATTTAACTTATGGTTTCGGTATAAAAACAAATGTCGTCTTAACTGGTATGAATTTAAGTGTTCCTCAAGGTCAAGTATATGCACTCATTGGTCCATCAGGTTGTGGTAAAACATCAATCCTTCGATGTATCATGGGATTTATTGATCCAGATGCCGGTCAAATTCGTGTATTTGGCAAAAAACCTGGTGACCCACGAACAAATATTCCAGGTAAAGACCTTGGATACATGCCTCAAGATGTTTCCTTAAATATGCATTTAACTGTATATGAAATGATGAAATATTTTGGTAGAATTTACCTTTTATCTCCATCGGAAGTTGAAAATCGTATAAAAAATTTAATTGAAATACTTGAAATACCTGAAGGTGATCGATTTATATCAACATTATCAGGTGGACAACAACGACGAGTATCATTTGCTTGTGCTGTTATTCATAAACCTAAATTAGCTATATTAGATGAACCAACTGTTGGTGTTGATCCTATGATTCGAATTAAAATTTGGGAATATTTAATGAATATGACAGCTGAAGGATGTACAATTATCTTAACTACACATTACATTGAAGAAACACGACAAGCTGGTACAATTGGTTTCTTACGTAAAGGTTATCTATTGGCTGAAGATTCACCTGAAGTTGTTATGAATGAATTAGGTGTAAGTAAACTTGAAGATGCCTTTTTACATTTATGTATCAATGAAATGGAAAGACGTAAAAAATATCAGGCAATTGATGAAGATGCTGAAGCTACAGCTTATCATAATTATCCTACAATTTGGGCTGCTCTCATGTGGTTAACTGCTGGACTTCAACAATTTAAACGACATAAAAAATTAGATGCCAATTGGATACAAATGCTTTGTGCAATTGTTGAAAAACAATATTTTCAAATATTACGTGAAAAAATGGTTCTTTTCTGTTGGTTGTGTATTCCTGTTATTGCTTTAGTTACCACATGTTCATGTATCGGTCCTTTACCTGAAATTAATGTTGCCATTATTACTGATGAAAATCCTCCACGATTTTCTGGTGCTTTCATCAATGGACTTGATAAAAGTATTTGGAAATTACACAATTACACTGATCCGGTTGAAATTAGACAAAAAGTTGATAAAGGTGAACTATTTGCTTTTATACACTTTTATTCTAATTTCACATCAACTTTGTTAAATTTTGTTGATGTCTATAAAAATTTAGACGATTTGGCTAATTCAAACATTGACATTCGTATATTTAATTTCCATGCTGATTTCACTAATAAGATTCTACTGGCTGTTGGTGCACTTTCTTTGTATCAAAGACTTCCCGAAATTGTTGAAAATGGATTACGTAATGAAGGGTTAAATCCACGCCTACTTGATTTACCTATAGCATATGGTAAATCTATCTATGGTAAACAATTATTCGAAAAAGGAATTGATTTATTTGATGTTAAAAATCTAGTTATACCCGGATGTTTGTTATATGCTGCATTTTGTGCATCAATGTTAGTTGCCCTTTATTTTATGAGATTAGAAAAACTTAACAATATGTTTGAACGTACATATTCTGCTGGTGTATCTGCTACACAAATTATTTTATCACAATTTATTGTTCGATCATTATTTACATTTGGTTCAGTAGCATTAACTATGTGGGTAGCAATACAACTGTATGATATATCATATGAAGGTTCATTGCTCTTAGTCATGTTATTAATATTTTTACAAAATTTATCTGGTCTAGCATATGGATTGGTATTTACATCATGGTCAACTGATCCAGTTCATTTCATAGCATTTGCTGGTGGATCAATTGCTGCATTTTTATTCTTTTCCGGAATTATGTGGCCACTTGAAGCTCAACCTTACTTTTTCCGATGGATTGCTAAATTTACACCACTTGCATTACCTTCAGAAGCTTTAAGATCAATCATGGTTCGTGGAATTGGACTTGATGATCCTCGAGTTTATTTAGGTTTTATCGTGTCAATTGCATACTTTTTACTTTTCCTTGTTATGGCTGCAAATTTCTTCAATCTGAGAAAACTTTAAAACAACACTTTACACACTTTCAATCATCAAGGCTCAAACATACTTACAATCACATTGATAAACACTGTAAATTATTCACAATTATTACAATTTGTCTTCGTAATTTGTCGGTTTTATCTTTTATTCGTTCCTCTTTAATAAAGATCTATTTAACAACAACAACAACAACAACGAGAACTATTCATTTGAATGTCATTTGATCTGTTTGTTTAAATTTACCCGTGAATGTGAAATTTATCAAGTTTATAAATGATTCACTTTCAATTTAATTCATCTACAATCTTGATGTAAATGTTTTCAATGAAATGAGAAAAGAACAAATGTTTTTATTCCTTCTAAATCATCACCATTTATTGTTGTTTGTTCTTATCGTAATCATCATAAAATCATCGTATTCACATGATGATACATCTTACTTTGTTAAAGTTATTCAATGTATTGATTTATCATTTCTTGGTTGTGCCGATAAAATCGGTTATTGGCCTTGTATTGGAAGTGTTATTGACAATCGATGGATTGTAACACATGCTAAATGTATTGGTTCTAATTCTGTCAAAGTACAATTTCCTTCTGGTGAAAGTACTAAAGCAGATGTAACTTTCATTCAATCTAAATCATCATCCAATTCAACATCTGAATACAACATTGCACTTATCAAATTAAATGACAAGGCGCCTCTTAATGATCATTTGAAAATTCTTACTTTACCTAACAATTCAGAATGTTCATGGATACAAAATGAACAAAGTAATTTGATTGATAAAAGAAAAAATAATTTTCCCTTCATCTTTGCTGCTGATATTTATAAAGATCATCGAATTTATGCTAAATTCATTCAAATAAAAATGATCAATATTTCAACAATTGATTGGAAAAATTACAATTTATCATTTAATCCACCTAATGATGATTATAAAATTGTTTACTCTGGATCAGGATTAATTTATATAAATAAAACAAGTAATTATAAAATATTACTTGGTATACTTGGAATAGCAAGTAAATATACTCAAGAACAATCTACATTTACTAATATTTGTAATATAATGAAATCATTCATCATTCCAATTGTTAAAAAATCTGGCAATTTTAGTAAAAATCTTAATCGCATATTCAAAACGTTTCTTTAAATTGATCTTAAACACACTTAATTGATCAAAGAAAATTTTGTTGTTGTTGTCGTCATTTAATTATCCACTTGTTGATGAATAACGTGTTAGAAAATCACCAAATCTTCTGGCAACATCTCGAGCTGATAATATTCTTTGAACCAAATTAGTTACACCTTGAACTATTGACATCCAATATGCATTACGATCTGGTTCATTCATTTGCTTGGCTTTCATTGTATTAATTACCTGTCGATATTGTCCATCAGTCATTCCAGGTGGTTTACGATATATTCGGGTAAGATCAACATCACGAATATTATTATTACTTCCTTCGAATTCTTGACATTCAACCAAGTAAAATAATAACAATATAATCAATATTGATGGCAAAGTAAATTTGTTATGATGTTGATGATGATGATGTTTTGATGTACAAGTTGATTTGATCATCTCCATGTCAATTGATGTATTCTTCAATCACAAAAAGTTTACTCATTGAACAACTACAAAATGCAAATGACAACAAATCAACTGTCAGGTGAATCCTTTAAAGAAGATACTTTTATTTAACTTGACTAATTATTTATTTGAACAGATCACTTTACAAGTAAATCTTCGTTTCATCCCATTTGTGTATGTTCTATCTGTCATTTGAATCTTTAACCTTAAAATCAAAGTCACTTGCTTTGGTAGAATGAACTTTTCCTTGAGTATATTCCTTGACTTCATTTTCATGAATATCTTTTTCATCAAATGTAATTTCATGTTCACCTGTAAATATTTCATGACTTCCATTGGTATGTCCTTCATTAGTTGAATTATTATTTGTACCATTGATTGAACCATTTGATGTTGTTGTATTCATACCAATTGATGAATCTGTACTAATCTCTATTGTTCTTGTGGAAAGTTCTTCTCGATTAGTTGATGCAACAGTTGACACCGGATCAACTGGAATCAATCGTCTTTTAAACATATTTTCATCTGGACCAGAATTCGTTGCATTGTCAACATCGTAAGTGTTATTATTTCTACCTCTAAACAAATCAATTAGTCTTCTTGCTACATTTCTTACTTTATCTAAGAACTTTCTCCACCAAGATACAATTCGTTGCCAAAATTTTTGCTGTTCTTCAGGTGTTGATTGTCTCGATCGAACTTTTTCAACAAGTTCTTTGTACTTTGCATTAGTCATTCCATGTGGTCGAGTTAGAATAACAATCACACGATATTCTTTACTTGTCGAATTTGTTGCTGATGTAATTGAAGTACTGTTCTGTTCTTTCTGTTGTTCAGTAGAAACAGATGATTTGACTGTAATTTGTGACTGAGTAAGTTCAATGACAAAGAAAACAAGGATAAACATACAAGACAAAACAATCGAATGGCCATTTGTACATTTCATCCTTGGACTTGTTGTTTAACTGTCTCGACAATTTCAAAGGCAATGAAGCAAACCCTCTCTCAGAAGGTAATTTAACTCGACTAGCAAACTAAACTAAACGAAACCAAACTCAATTCAACTTAACTAAATAACAATCTACTACAATGCTACTTGAACACTGAGTTAAAATTGAAAGTGGCCAAGTTGAAGTATGACGTTTGTTTGATCAGCTTGTTTGAATTTTGTTGTTGTACACATGGTTGAATCACCTGCTTCACCTCGAAAATGTATTAACAACCACATTAAGCTGTTGTATAATTATCATTTGTGCTTTGTAATTGTTGTTATCGTTACTGACTATGATGATGTTCGTCAGTTAATGCATCTTGACGAATGTGATTTACTTGGCAAAAGCTGTGAGCTTTACTTATCTTGTAACTGTAATTGAGTACTTGCAGTATATGAGTTGTTGGAGGGTTGTTCAAGGCAAGATAAACAGAGAGAGAAACAAAAATTAACAGAGAAAAAGAGAAAAAGAATCAATAGAAATGAAAGGAAAGAGAGAAGAGAAAAAAAGAAGAAGAAAAGTTACTCATGTGGTGAGGTTAAGTTCATTTTTCATAATTGACACAGTGAGGATCCTTTGACTGGTGACAGATGCGGTGTCAATGAGAAGACATGAAGTTAAAGATGCAAGAAAATAACTCGCTCAACTGAACCAGGACAAAAGTAACAGGACAGAACTGTGTGTAGTCACAGTCGACACAGGGTAACATTTGCCAAGGGCAAACACACACACATACAAACACATTCGGCACGGATTCCGAGCTCACAGTTGTCAAAGTCAAAGTGTTGAAAGAACATTGAAAGAAGAAAGAACTTTCCTTTCATCCCTGTGTACTTTTTCCTAGCTTTTCCTTCATTTACCTTGACATTTTACCTTCATCCCTCCTTTTCTTTCACTCAATTAGTCAACCGTGCATACAGTGTATGTAAAGTTCTGTGTGGTCGAATTTTCTTTTTTCTCTTCATCAGTAGTAACTTTATTTTTTTTTCCTCTTCTTTCTCCTCTTAACTGATTTACAAAAAAAAAAATTACTTTTCAACACGAACAATATTGTCTCTGTTGTTGCTGCTGTTGTTGTTGTTTCTTCTTCTTTGATATTTTCAAGTAAATCACTAGGTTGACTTTACTCTATGTATGTATGTGATGTCTTTCGCATCAACAGGCGGCATTTTAAACTTCATTGCTTTTGTACACTGTTGAGAACGGCATGTGGTTAATGAGATTTGAACCAGAAGGTCTGCCTTTCACCAGGTTACAAGAGGCCACGTGTATGTGAATATCGAATATCAAACATGATGATTGATGATGATGATGTTGTAGAAGATACCGATGATGATAAGAGGCCAACAGAAGACAGAAGTAGTAATAAAAAGAAAGAAGAAATATTTTCATCAACATCATCTTGTGCCACCTGAGTTTGAAGTCGCTGGGTTGTTTCTTTCATCTTTTCCTCTGTCATGTCTGTAGGGTTGTATACTTTTTCTTAGAACAGTTGTAAGGGTGTGTGATTTACTTTGCAGCCGCAAGGCAAGGTACATGGAACATGGTATGCACTAAAGGATACCTTTTCTCAAGTTGTCTGAGAGTTGTCAGTGTTAAGATACCTCTTTTCTTCCTCGTTTTCTTCCTCTTTTCATCTTGTCTTCTCTTTTCCTCTTTTCAATCCTTTCCTTTGAGGAAGAAACCTTCACACGGCAAAAGTTTCAACTTGCCAAGGGAAAAAATAAGAAATTCCATGTAAACCTTTGACAAGAAAGAAAAAGAGAGCGAAGAGACAAATAGAAAGAAACTTCATTACTGCTGTCATTAGTAGTTGAATTTTACGCCAAG
>JASXTE010000185.1:0-87320 GCA_030280995.1 Hemileia vastatrix | reverse complement strand
GCTCGGTCAAACATGATGTCCGATCTTTTTCTCTTCTCCTGTCCTCACAAAAGCTTTTACACCACTTGTACACTAACAGGCTGTGTATTCACTGTTCACTGAGTATTGAAGAGTCAGTCTATGCCTGTGTATGTGTATATGGTCTGTGTGTGCGTACTAGAACATCCTTCTTCACTAACAGTAGGTAATTAAAAGCCATTGGACAAAGCTATTACGTGGCAATTTACAAAGGTGGATAAGGACAAGTACTGGATGTACTTTAACAACAGACAAAAATTAGTCTTTGCCACACAATGTACACAAATACACATACACACACAAGATAGACATAGAAGAGACACAACATATACAACATATCTTTCTACTTTGTATAGTAAAGTGTAACACATCTAATGGAGTGTAAAAGAGTTAAAACGAACCGTTGAACGTGTTCAACTGTACTTATGGTTGTTTCCTTTGCCATTGCTCTTAACTTTAACTTTAACTTGTGGTCTATGTATTTTGTGACTTTTTTGTCCCTCACTTATTGAAAAAATGTTTCACATGGAAAGCAAAAACGAAGGAAAGAAAAAAATGTGAAAGGATAAAAATAAAAAGCCTCCAAAAAATAGCTGACGAAAGCACAACCACCTTACCAAGTGAGTGACTTTGGACTTGGCATTCGATGGAATGTTTTGTTAACATGGACATTTCACAGCAAATTACCTTGCGAAGCTACTGACTGACTCACTCAAATGGCTACTGATGCTCATGTCTTGGTTCAACAACAACAACAACAACAACAACAACAACAACAATGACTACGAGAAACAACTTGTACAACAGGATGGTTGAAAAGTACATGTCTTGTAAATCACTCAACCATCAGGCAAATAAGAAGAAAAACACTCGAAAATTCTGCCAAAAAAATTCATCTGCTTGATAGAACAACAGTTGACATGGCTTTTAATGAAGATGAAAACATCCTTTTCCTTATCATCATGTAATATTCATATACAGTGAATAACATTGAAACATAGTTGATTGCAATTGAAAGTTCAATATTGAGTGATAAAAAAGAAAAATATGATGACGATGATGATGATGATGAGTTGAAGGAGGAGGAGAGAGAAAAAAATAAAAAAAATCAACGGATAAAGTAAATGTCATCTTGAATGCCGATGGCATTTTTTGACATTTGCTTGGTGAATGAAATTTTATTACACTTTATTTCAATTTAAAGGTATTTTGTATTAAAGAACTTTTTATATTTTCTCCCCTTTTTATTGCTTGTATTGATCGTATTTTAATGAACATGGTCAATAAGTGTATTTGTGTCTGTGTGTGAATGAGCAAAAGGAGAAGAAAGATAGAATTGGATGATAATGATGATGATGATGATGATGATGATGATGATGATGATGATGATGATGATGATGATGATGATGATGATGATGATGATGATGATGATGAAATGTATGTTAATGAAAATAAGAAATACAGAAGTAAAAGAACAAAAAAAGGAAAAAAAGAGGAAAAAACTTTGTGATAGATCGATGAGATGGACACAGGATAAGGATGAAGATGAAGATGGTGATAAGGATGACGATGACGATTGTCCATCGGTGTATTGTGGTCAATGTCACAAGCTGACAATGCAGGATCAAAGGACCATGGAAATGGCCCTTAACGACTTGATACGACATGCAATGTTCCTTATTCTTATTCTTGTTGTTGTTACTGTTGTTGTTGTTGTTGTTGTATGTTATTTCCATTTGTTCTTAGCTTTTCATTCGTCTATTGTCATCTTTTTTTCCTCTTCCTCATCCTCCTCCTCCTGTGATGCCCTCAGTGATGACATTCTTCCTCCCCCCACTTTGTGGAATAAAGAAGAAAAAAGAAAAAAAGAAAAAAAAGAAAAAAGGATACACTCTGTCTCACTCTTCACTTGATCTGCGGGTAAAAGTTGGCAAGAATTATCCTCACATCATAGGGTATCATATTTACAAGTGTCTGTCTTTCTACGTGTACATGTATGTCTGTGTCTGTGTGTTTTTAGGGTTGAGATCAGTTTGGTTTTATCACCAGAACATAAAAGAATGAAAGAAAAGGAAAAAAAACCAGTCAAGTAGTACAAAGAAGAAAAAGGGAAAAAAATACACATGATAAAGATGATAAAATTGCTCGTCAATTGTTTGAGAGTGCCGAGTAATCCTGTAAATGAGTAGACTAGGAAATATGCATCTGCCTTTTTCTCTTTACTTCAATTGTAGTTTCATGTTGTATTCTGTTGTATTGTATTGTATTGTGTTCTGTTCTGTTCTGTTCTGTTCTGTTGGTTTTTTTTCGTTTTGTTTGTTTGTTGTTATCTTGTCGTTCTTTTAGTTGTTCTTTCAGTTTGTTGTCTTCTTCCTCTTATATTTGCTTCTTGTTCTTCTTGTTTCAGTACAGTTGTAACTTTTACTTGCCTGCTTGTTCACTTGCCCCTGAATACTACTTTAACATGATACAACAATTCAACCATAAACTTACTGCACGTGAGTAAATGTGTAATACATTTGTTGATCTGCCCTTTTTCTCAGTCTCTTCGTCATTGTTATTCTTGTCAATTGCATTGTATCTCTCTTTCTGTGTTTTTGTATACATATACATACATTCATATATGTATGTATTTTCTTTTATCTTTCAGTCAAATTTGTCTCTTCGTTTTCTTTCGCGCCTTCAATTTTATCATACAAACAGATACCAAGAAGACAAAGATGATGATGATGATGAAACATTGTCACTTTGTTGGTCTTATTTTGTCTTTCTTTTTACCGACTTCTTTGATGTTTTTTCTTCTTCTTTGTTCTTTTATCTTCAACTGGACAACTTTTTACATTTGAACATAGTTTTCATGTTGTTGTTGTTGTTGTTTATTTTGACTCTTTGTCAGTTGTTGTCATCTTATTTTAAGTCAACAGTACAATTGTGTGTTGTAAAAATGATGAGAACAAGGGAGGAAAAAAAAAGGCACAAGGAAAAATAATACTGAATCAAACTAAACAATTGAATGTGAAGAAAAAAAAATTTCATTCAGTTATGTGTGTTGTTGTTGTTGTTGTTGTTTTATTGTTGATGTTTAAATTGACAATGAAGTTTCTTTTGGAAAAAATTTACATGTATATATATATATATATTTATTTTATATCATTGCAATGTTTTTGATTGTCAAGGTGAAAAAGGGGTAAAATTGTCATTAATTTTCTTATTACTAGTATCACTAGTTGATGATGATGATGTTATACAAGTTGACACAGTTGTCATCGTTGTTGTTGTTGTTGTTGTTGTTGTTGTCGGTGTTGCACGTGATAATGATGAAGATGATGATTTAGGTTGTTGCTGTTGTTTGGCTGTATTGGATGGTAGATTAGTTAAGTTGGTTAAGTGTATTGGTTGTTTGGCAGTGTTTGTCTTATGATGATGATGATGATGATGATGGTGATGATGATGTAAATTACTATCAGTTGATACAGGTACAATAACAGCTGGTGTAGAAGTTAACTGTGTTGTTGGACAATGTGATTGATGTGATAATGATCCTACACCACTACATCCATATTGACTTTGATAATATTCTTCACGTAATCTTGTACCCATTGATGAACATTGAAAACACAATAGATAACGAAATGCTTTTCTAAAATCTTGATGGAATGTAACATATATTATTGGATTTAACATTGAATTTGCATAACCTAACCATAATGCAAAACTTACTATCCATCCTGGAATTTTAGCTGCTGATTCTGAAAATGGTCTAATTAAGGCTAAAATAAAAAATGGTAACCAACATACTGTAAATGCTGTCATAATTACACCTAATGTTACTGATGCTTTACGTTCACGTAAATCAGATGATGCTGATCGATCATTTGTTGCAGTTGCAGTTGATGATGATGTAATTGTTTTTATATTATGTAGTGAATTTTTACCTTTTGATTGTCGACACATTGGTGATGTAACTGTTATATCATCTATATCATTTATTTTATCTCGACCATTTGTATATGATGTTGTTGATGTTGATGTTGATTTTGCAACAGTTGCTGTTGTTGTATGTTGTTGTTGTTGAATTTCAACACGATACGGATGATTTTCTGCTGGAAATGAATTAATTGCTGCAAATGAATGTTCACATGATGTTGCTGTTGGTGGTGAATATGCTGCTGCTGATGATGATGAGGATGTTTTACGATTTAATGATGAAAATAATGTTAAACCAAGTCCTTGACGAGATTCACTTGTTGTTGTTGATGTTGTTGTTGTTGTTGTTGGTGGTGGTATTGATTTAACAGGTAAAATGTCTGTTGTTGATGTTGACGATGGACAAAGTAAACGACGTGATGTTGATGTTGAATAATTTACACCCATTGATGATATTGATGATGATGGTTGAGCTTTAAGTTCTGCTTCAACAACTTTTTTAGCTGCAGCATAAATTTTGTAATACATTACAATCATTACACTTAATGGTATATAAAATGCAGCTAAAGTAGCATATAATTGATATATTATATTTTGACTAACTTGACATTCAGGTGATTCTTTTGTACCATATTCATTACCAAATATAAGAAGTGGTGGAACTGATATTAAACATGATGCAATCCAAATTGTTATTATAAAACAATATGATCTTTTAGCTGTTGCATTTACACCATATGTTAATGGTCGTGTTATTGTTAAATAACGATCAACTGATATTGTACATAAATTTAATATTGATGCAGTACAACAAGTTACATCAAATGATACCCATAAATTACATAATGATGGACCAAGTCCCCATGATGGACTTATCTCTTGATACAGGGCAAATGGCATGACCAATAGAGCAACACATAAATCTGAAAGAAGATACATTTGCAAGTTGGTTCAATTTGATGTTTAAGTTGATTAATGAGGAAAAAACTTACCTGATACAGCGAGAGAAACTAAAAGATAATTGGATGGATGGCGTAATTTTTTTACCAGAACAACTGATAAACAAACCAAAATGTTACCTACAATTGTTGTTACGATAATGACACTTAGCACGGTGATGATGACCACCTCTAGAGCTACTTGGTGGCATTGTTGTTGTTGTTGATGTTGTTGTTGTTGTTAATGATGATGATGATAAGAAAAGAAAAAACATCAGGTAAAAGGATTAACTGTCATCGTTAAATAACTTACTTTGATGTGTATATTGTGTCTGGCAAGATAATGTTTGTTTGTATGAACAAGTTACATTGATTCATCTATTTTAACTTGTGATTGTGTATTGTGTGTGTGTGTGTTTGTAACAAATGATGATGATGATGACCTTACTCACCTGGGGCAAGTGGAGTAAATGATTCACCGTCTGATGAATCATTGCGGGTGGAATCGTCCATCGTCCCTGTCAATGAAATAAAATCAGGTAACAAATTAAATACAAATTGTTACTTGGATTTATTGCTTTTTTTCTTCTTGTTTTTTCTTTTCTTTGGTCACATTTAACTCACTCACAACACACTTGTAATGTGATGTGATGTGATGTGTTTGTATGTCTGTGTTTGTGTGTGTGTGTGCTGTATCGATCTTCACACACACATTGAATTATCATCAATAACAATGAGAAATAACATGACAATGAAGACAAAGAAAATAAATAAATATAAAAATGTTGAGGTTAATATTATTATTCATAATTTGAACTTTTTTTTCATACTTTTACTTTTACTTATCAGTTTCCTCATATTCGTCCTTCTGTTGATTGAATGTTTCAACTTTATGTGAATACATTTGACAAGATGAAAGTGTGTGAAAGTAACTGACTGAACTGACTGACGAAGTGACGAACTGACTGACTGACTGGTTTGTTGGTTTGTTGTTACTTGTTGGTTAGTTAGTTTGTTGTTAGTCAGTGTAAATTGGTTAAGGTTGTTCTCTCTCTCTTCTTGTTGTTATTGTTTTTCATTCTCACTTTGACTTTCACTTACATTCAGTCAAATGTTGCACTTGAGGTGAGCAGTTAAGTGTAAAAAGTTTTGTCCCTTCACCGATTGTCTTTCTTTCTTTCTTTTCTATCAGGAAAAACGTTAAAACTGTGACTACTTTTGTCCTCTCAAAAAATTTCTTCTTCTCTTTCACTTTTGTCTTTCTCTCCTCTTCTTCAGCTGTTTCATTGCATAGACATCTGGCACTCGATTCATTGTGTCAGCTAAAAATACATACAACAAGTAACCCTGAAAAATTTCACGAAAGGAAAAGATATACACACACACACATGTGTTTGTGTTGGTTCATTTTGTCTTTTTATCTTTCTTCTTGTTGATGTTGTTTTCTTTTTATCCTGTTGATTTTTTTACATGTCAATGATGATCATGGTGACATCAATTTATGCTTGTGACTTCACTTGACTCATTTGTCACGGTGGATGGAGTATCAAGGTGCACAAGCACAAACTCATCATCAGTAAACCATCTATGAATTGATCATCATCATCATCATTCAATCAGTTAGTCCTTGTTTCATCTTTTTCTCTTTCAATATAAACTTTTCTATTGAACACTTTTACCTGTACTTCCGTTTGTCATACATATTAAAAGATTGTTTAAATGTTTCTCTCTTTTTCTCTCTCTCTCTTTATCTGTATCAATTGTTTAAGATGAGAATAAACGTCTGCCACACGAACACACACATACATTTAGATAAATACACTCAAATACACCCACATACATTTATACATGGACATGGACCAAGAACAAACTGGACAAATTGACTCATAGTGTACAATCCTGATCGATGGTGTCACTAATCAAATTTACTTCACATTCCTTTTCCTTCTTCTTCTTCTCTTTATCCTGTTTACTGTCCATTGATGGTCCAGTTGGTTCAAGCAAACATTCCCCTAGAACACCCAACAAAATCTATCAGCAAAAAGCAAAGTCAAATATCTAAGGAAATCATTGATCGATACTTGTTGTTGTTGTTGTTGTTGTTGTTTGTGTGTTTTTTTCTACTCTTTTCATTCATCTAATTTCTTACCGATGCGTCATGAGAAGCAAATTGCAATTGAGTAATTGTGACTGGTTTGTGATATTTCTTTCTTTCTTTCTTTCCCTCTATTTTTCCTCTTTCTATTAGTTTTTGCCTGATTTTGTTTTGTTTTGTTGTTGTTGCTTCTTTACTTTGTTGTTGGCTCTTTAATTTGATGCCGTCACTAGATCCAATGAATCACATCTCGTTGAATGACGTAGATTGTGATGATCAGGCGATTAATAAGATGCTGTACTTTTGATGACTTTTCGTACTGGTGATGTTATGATTGTTGTTATTGTTGTTGTTGTTGTTGTTGTTGTTGGATACTTCTATTGGTGTTGTTACTGTTGTTGATGTTACTGATGTATAAGGATGATGGAAATTTGACTCGATTGATGGGATTTGCAGATGCAGTTGTCTTGTCACTCTTAAACAGGTCAATGTTGAAGCAAATGATAACAAGGAGAAGGACACCTTCTGGTGTGATGATGCACCTTCTGTGGATGTACTTGTGCCACTTGAACTAACTGATGATGCTGATGATGGTATCGATGGTGATGGTGATGCTCTTGCTTTCCATAAAGTACATTTCAATGGCGTTGATGACGATGACGGTGATGATGATGATGATGATGATGATGATGATAATTTAGTTGATGATGTTACTGTTGTTATTAATATTATTATTGTTGGTGCTACTGTTGATGTTACTGTTAATGTTACCCTTACCGTTACCGTGTTATTTGAATGGCGTATCAAGATACACCAACGATAAAGCAATTGAATGAATAAATACTTGTCAATAAAAATGTCACACAAAGTCGACATAACTTTTTTTCATGTATCATCATCTGTATAGATACTTTCAAATAGTAAACTTGATAAAAGGTTAAAATATTACTTTTTTTTCACTCTCACTCTTTCTTTCTTTTCTTTAAACTTTGTGTGTGAACAAGTTTTTCGATGACACATAGAAAGAAAGAAGGAAGAAAAAAAGTTAAAAGTTACTAAAGTATCTTGTTGTTGTTATTTTTGTTGGTTGTGTTGATGTTTTTCACTTCTATTGGTTGACTGATGTAAGATGGATTGCAAAGAAGAAGAAGAAAAAATAACGTAAAAAAGCATACAAGTGAAATAGTTGAAGAAGGAGAGAAAGTAAAGTAATTCTTTATACTGTTCCGTGTGCGCGCCTTTCCTTCAGTCAAAGACAAACTGAACGAGTAACATTGAGGAGACACACACACACACACTAGTGGAAATATTCGTACTCAGCCGTAGTACTCGATGTATGTTCTGTTCTGTTCTGTTCTGTTCGAGTTGTGTGCTTGCGAGTTGAGAGTATAGAGTAACACTCACAGTAAAAGAGAGAAGAAAGAAGATCACAAGAAAGCAGCCGCAGTTTCCATGGAAATGACATGCCTGGATCCTTTACAACTTTGTCTACCCCCTAAAATAGTGCAATTTAGCTGACAATTTCTCGTGGTCACACTCATCATCATCATCCATTTACTTACATGCTATAATAGTAACTTTCTCCTTCCTCTTCTTCTTGTCTGTGTGTTGAGTTTAGTCCAGTTGACTACTGTAGGTTGTTTTATTTATTTTCATGTGACATCTTATTGGCCCCAATCACTTAAACATTTAACCAAGCAAAAGTAAATGAAAGAAATATCCAACCAACCGTTAATTGTTCCGTTGTGTATATGCATTTTTCATCTTACTTTATCTACAAAGATAATGAAACTAATAAAGCATCATCAATTGATTTGTAGTGAAATTTGTTACACTTTGTTCCAATGTCATTTTATCAATAGAAGTTTCTTTCCTTTCTTTGCTTTCTTCATTTTCTTTTACTTTCTTTTCTTTCATACACTTATTTTATTTTTCTTCCTCTTATTCGACTTCTAGAACAGTTCTATGTATGATTCGACTGGTTCAATTGTCCAATTGTCCATCCGTTCGCATTTTGTCCAATTGATTGTCAGTGGTGGGTATGATACCCATTGATTTCATTCTCTTTGCCTTTATCATTTCTCATTTTTATCCTTGTTTCTTCTTCTTCATCTTCTTCATCTTCTTAGTTTTCGCGTTGGTTGTTTCTTCTTCTTCTTCTTTGCCAGTTGTGTCTTCTTTCGAATCACTCGTGTATCGTCCTTTTTCTCTTTATTTCTTTGACTTCTTCTCATTTCTCTCCCTTCTTTCTATTTCTTTTTCTCTTGTTCTTTCTTTACTCAGTAAGGAGAGATGATAGAACAGACCGAATTACTCGGTCAAAGAGAGAGAGAGAGAGAGAAAGAGAAAAAGAGAAAAGGGCCGAGTCAAATTGTGTCTGATGAAAGTTGCTTCAGTTAATTTTTTTTCTCTCTTGCCCATTTTTTTTCTTCTTCTTCTTTCTTTCGTTTATTTCGCGCTCTCTCTTTCACTTCAACATTCAACACACTCTTAGCTCTTTTCTCACTCTCTCCGGGGCGGTGTAACGGTATGGTAACGTGGTAACAAAGTATCAATGAGCCAAGTGACTTAACTGTTCACTCAGAAAAGACCAAGAAAAAGGAAAGAGGAAAGAAGAGGAGAGAAGACAAGTAGAAAAGTACAAGTAGAAGTAGGAGAAAAAAATACGGACCAACAATGTCACTTGGTCCAATCAATCGATCGACCCCCTTTGCAAATAAGGTCTTTTCTTCGGTGAGCTTCTTGTTCCTTTTTTTCTCTCACTCTCTCACTCTCTTACTCTGCTTCCTGTCTGCTTTGACTGAGTAGGAGGTGAAAATGCATTTGGTACAACAGAAAAAAACGAGAGAAAGAATGAGAGTAAAGTCATTCTATCCAACGGCAGTCACAAAGTAGCATCAACTTCACACGGGTAAAATTGAATTTTCCAACAAATCTTTCTCCTTCTTGTACTCATCTTTTTCCTTGTCCTTTTTTTTGGTGTGTTACGTTTTCCTCTCTTTCACTCGTTCTTTTTTTCTCTTTCTCTCGTTGTAAGCTCTTGACTCATTCTCTCATCTGGTGAAAGATTTTTCTTTCCACTTGCCTGGTCAAATCGCACTTGACTTTCCTCACCGTTGAATGAATGAACAGAATAACCGTGAGAAAAGTAAAAGAAAAAGAAAAAAAAAGAGTGAGACAGGGGACAAAGTGTATTGTCAATGATAAAAAAATGAAATTAATTGAATAAGGTAAGGTAAATCACTTAAGTAATAACTCATCAAGAAACTTTATTCACTTTTTTGATGAACATGGACAAGAATTATCCAAAGATGATGAAATACAAATTTGGTCTGATAAATCTACAGCTTGACGAGGTAAAGAACTTGAAGGAGTAGTATTAGAACGTGAACAAGAATAACGACATGATGATGATGAAAAAGAAGGAGAAGATGATGATGATGATGATGAAGAACAAGTTACTGCAGAATATATTTTGTTATTTTCATTTTTGGCACACGAATCAACCAATCGTTTAGCTTTGCTGCTTTTACCAACGCCTAACTTTGGCATACCTCTTTTTAGTCCTTCTAGTATGATACAAGCTTTACAAACTTCCTGACTTGAAGTGAATTGACATCGAATACAAGTTCTTTGAGTAGGAAGATTTACGGTATCTTGAGTGACGAGTTGTTCAGCTGAATGGATTATATCAATGATTGCACTTGGTCGAATAGATTCTAAGTCTTTCAAAAATGTACGAGCAAATCCACGATATGAAAAAGGTGCATATGTACATTCAGTTGAAAAGTATAGTAATTTTTTGAAATATGCATACAAAACTATTTCCTTTTCATAAGTGTACTTGAATGGCTTACATCGTGGAATCAAATTTTCTGATCCTTTCATTTCTGTTACAACTGCAATACTTCGATGAAGACGAGCTATATCACCACGTAATAAATTCATCAATACCGTTTCAGCAACATCATCCGCATTATGTCCAGTAGCTATCATGTCACAATTTAATAATGCTGCACCACGTTCTAATGCTTGACGACGAAATACTCCACAAAATGTACAATTATTTTTACGTCCGGCCATTTTAACTATTTCATCCATTGTCCAACCATAAAGATCTTTATATGATAGAATTGTTAATGGAAGTCCATAATCTGATTGATTTGTTTTAACAGTTTCAAGGGAATCTTCACGATAACCAGTTATACCTTCGTCAATTGATAACAAAAATAATTCTAATCCATAAGAGTAACGTTCATTCAACGTTTTCAATGTGTGAACAAGAACTGTTGAATCTAAAGATCAAAAAAAAAGTAGAAAAAAAAATGAAATTACATTTCATCTTGTGAATTGAAATGTCAATTGTAAAGAGTAATAAGACTTATGACTTACCTTTTCCTCCGGAAGCGCCAATGGCTATTTTCATGCCGGGCCGAAAAATGTGACCTCGCATGATAGTTTCATGTACTTCCTCTTCGAATGATGTGAAGAAACATTCTTTACACAATGCATCACCCTACATGAGTAAACAATGGTATACATTTGATGTATGAGAATTAATAAATTTTCAACAGTGACCATTGTGAATAATACATACAGTTTTAGGTCTCTTTAGAACTGGACGAGCTGTGGAACATCGAAGACATAGTTTACTTGGCATGTTGATTGATTGATAAGCAATTCAATACTTATTTTTTATCAAATTTACTTAAAAGAATGCTGACTTGTAAACAAGACAAGTGATGATGAAACAAAGATGATGGTAAAATGGAAAAAAAAGAGAGGAAGATAAAATGTGAAGAAGATTCAGCGTGTACAATTTTGCACTCAGCTGATTCTAGAAGTGATCAAGATAGAGGGAGCTCGTGAAGCACATCGCATTTCTCGCGCCAGACGGACCATATGACATTGTGTTGTAGAAAAAAAGAAACTATCGTCTGACGATTATATTAACACCAATTGCTTTGGTTCTTGTTGAATCATTTCCTTTTAATATTGCCCTTGTACAGAATACTTTTATTGATTATTTCATGGTAAATTTCTTCACGATAAATTAAATGTCATCAAGCGATAAATCAAGAATCACTTCTTTACTTAACGACAAAACACGGGCAATCAGCCGCAAGGCATGGAACGAAGTTGCCGAAATATGCAATTACCTAGGAAATCTTTATTCAGAACATGGACGTTTGACTGAAGCTTTAAGCGAACATGAAGAAGAATTGAAAATTTGTTCGACATACCTCAATGATGAAAAAGGTTGTGCACTCGCTCATCGTTGTATTGGTGAGGTTTATTTAAGTATGGAAGAATACAAAGATGCACTAAAATCCATTTTAAAATACTATAAAATCGCTAAAAATATGAAAGACATTGTTGAAATTCAAAGAGCTTGTATGACATTGGGACGTACTTATCTTCTTAAGTCGTCAGTCGACAGCAAGGAAACCATGAAGGATTTAGAAAAATCTCGGGAATCATTTAAAATGGCCCTTAAATACGCTGATAAGTAAGCAACTGATTTTTTTTTACTATTCTTTACTCTACTTTACTTCACCTTCAACTTACTTATTGATTAAATTCGATTTTTTTTCCTCCCCCACTTTTTTCAAACGATTTGTCATCTTACTTACTTTGTCATATGATGCATAAAGTTGTAAGGACATTGTCAAAGAAAATGAATATGTTGAGATGAAGTGTCGTGCATTTCTCAACTTGGCTTTGGTTTACGATCAAAAGGATCAATTTGACGAATGTTGTCAATATTATAAAACGACTATTGAATTGGCTAGGTGAGTTATTATTCTGTGGATGAATGCAAGGATGAATAATTCGATTAATGTTTATTTTTTACTTTAGCAAATACAACTTGAAAGAAACCCTCCATCGTTGTCAATATTCACTGGCTCTATTTTATCAAAAGTTGGAAAATTTTCCAAGAGCATTGAAACTATTAGAAGAAGCCATAACAACTGTTAAAAGCTTAAAAAATCGAGTATTTCAATGTGAATATCTTGTGTCGAAAGGCCATCTGCTTCTTCTCATGAATAATTACTCTGCGGCCAGACATGCCTTTCGTAAGGCTATTGCAACAAAGTCTCCTGTGGTTGAAGATGTAGAAGTAGCAAAAAATCGCTTAGAAACAACTATTTTAATTTGCAAAGCACTCAAAGCACTACGTAAATTGGATGATCAAAAATTAGATCCCATTCGAAAAGACAATTTGACCATAAGACTTTGTGATAAAATTGGTGACCTACTGGTAGAACTTGAAGCTTATTCCAATGCTGTTAAATTTTATAAGCAAGAACTCGATACTGCTATACGCTCTAACAAACCTGATCCTTTCATAGCAGGTATTTATGTTTCTATCGCACAAACTTACATGGATGACAAAAAATTTGAAAAAGCGGTCGAATCTTTCAAAGAAGAACTTAAGCGTAGACATGGAAATGTTATTGAAGAAACTCGGACATCTCTTAAAATCATTGAAGCAAATATTGCTATGGACAAACCGATTGAAGAAATTATTAACATTTATAACAGTACATTAGAAAAATATGGTCAAAGTAAGCCTTGTATGAAAAGAATTCTCAAAGACTACGATATTTACTTAGAACAACAGGAAAACCTCACTCCAGAACAAATAAAACTTATCGATGAAGTTAAAGATAAAGTTAAAAAACAACTTGCACAATTGAAAGATGTTGATATTGAAAGTCCTGATGATGCTTTAGTTATGGATGAAGGTAGTGATCAACTTGCAAATCAAATGAAAAGTCAACAAGAACAACTCGATGATGATGATGATGATTCACTTCACTTGTCAGAATATTCCTCTGAATCTTCTCTTTCATCTGACAGTGATGAAGAAGTTAATGGTTTGAAATCGTGCCTTATAATACCTGGTGGTGGTCGAGGTAAAAGATCTGTTCGTAAAAAAGTTCGTACTAATGAAGTCGGTGAAACTCCATTACATCGAGCATGCATTGAAGGTGATGTAAAAAAAGTTACTAAACTGATTGAAAGTGGACACCCAATCAATCCACGTGATCATTGTGGATGGTTACCGTTACATGAAGCATGTAACCATGGATATGCTGAAATAGTTAAAGAATTACTTGATGCTGGTGCTGATATCAATGATCCAGGTGGTGAAAAATGTGGTGGTACAACCCCTCTTCATGATGCTTGTAGTAATTGCCATACAGATGTGATAAAAGTTCTAATTTCACATGGTGCTGACGTAACTAAATTGGACAGTGAAGGAAATACCGCCCTGGATTGTCTTCGTGCTTGGCGTTCTAGAACTGGTGAATTATCATCAGATGATGAATATGAATATAAAAATGTCTCCTCCCTGATAGAAGAAAAAATTAAAACATCTGGCTTCGACTTGAATACTGCTGATAAATTAATTCAACGTTCGATCATACTGCCAACGCGTTCAAAAATAAATTTAGTTGAAAAAAAGCGAATTTTACAAGATGATGAAGATGATGATGAAGATAAAGTCAAAGTCAAAGGAAAAGGAAAGAAAAATTTCCCTTCATCATCTTCATGTGTAACAAAGAAAAATCAGAAAAACGATTCACATGATTCATCATGCGTTGACTACAACATCCAGGAGGATGATGCTACTGTCGCAAGGGAGGCGTACCGTCAAGCAATTGAAAAACTACGAAAGGGTAACAAAATTGACACTACAGATACTTCTGGTCATGAAAACATTTCTTCTTCTACCCCCAAGAGTGCTCTTTTAAATGACACTGAAAGAATTGATGTCGATGAATGGTTGGTCGATGATTTGCCAAGAAATAATCTTAAAAGGTCACGAGATTTATACAATTCTGATCTTTTACCCAAGAAAAATCGTAGTAGAAATCAATCACCCAAAAAAGTCAAATCTAAAGATCTTGTCGATCGCCAACATGATACATTCACCAACAAACCTACTAATGAAAATGATTCTTACTATCATGATGATGATGAGGAGGATGAGGATTGTTCACTCAATGTTATCGAACATGTTGTTCATGTGAATCCTATTGATAAGCTGGTTAATAGTTGTGCTGGACAACAACAACAACAACAACATGCCAAAAGTTCTCAATCAGAAGATTTAATGTTACTTGATGTTCATCCAGCATACAAGTCAAACAAAAATCACTCACACGGTGATACCAATAACACTAACAATTGTGCTGGTAACAATAATGGTGTTAATTCAACTGGTCGAAAACTTCTTATAAAAGTTCATGTAGAAGGAAAAACATTTCTTGTTAAAATTCCTGATGAAAGTAAAACAATATCTTGGTTAGTTACTGAAACATCTAAACGTTATTTTAATCTTGAAAAGAAAAAACCGATAATGTATTTGGTTACAAAAGAAGGGGCAATTTTAAATGCAGATGATTTAATTGTTGATGTCGTTATGACCGATGAATTATGTGCTATTGTACAATCATATGAATCACTAACTCCAATGACAAAATATCAAGAAAATTGTAAGATGACTGGACTTATACCACTTAGTGACATAGAAAACTTACTACGATATTGTAGTACATTAGACTTATCTTATACTCTTCTACCAAATGCACATGAAAAGTTATTGTGGCAGTCCATCAGTGATTCTAACATTACTACCCTTGATATATCGTATTGCGACCTCTCGGGTGAACGAAAGTCAACGATATTTTCTTTACTAACAAGTCTACATCAATTGGAAGAATTGAAACTTCGTGGTTGTGGCTTAATTTCGATTGATCTATACGATTTGGCCAAAGTGAACTTAGTACGGGTCATCAATTTAGACCTTTCCTACAATAAAGGACTATCTGGACAACCTTTAACTTCATTGATTGCCACTCTAACATCTATAAGAACACTTAGTTTAATTAGTTGTGACTTGACTACTCAGACACTTGAAGAAGAAACTTTCATCCAAACCATTAAAAACAAAAGTAGCCTTCATCAAGTTCTAGTGGAAGATGAAATCATCAATCAACTTTCTTCTGATGTTCTTGCTCATTCACTGGATAAAATTAAAGGACTTTCTTTTCCTTCTCTCATTCCATTGACGTCATCAAAGAATTCTTTGTAATGTATTTTTTTTTCTTCTTCTTTTTATGTCAATAAAATTCTGTTCCTTTTCATGATTAATTTGACAATTGTCACTTTAAATTGACTGAACGATCTGTGATATTCTTTTTTCAACTGGTCAATCTATCAGAAAACTTACACTACTTTAAACATTATCATCTTCCATCTAAATCATCTGTTCAACTCAATTGTAAGTATCATCATTTGTTCATCACATACTTTATACTTCCTTCTTCTTTTTCTTCTTTTTTTTGTATTCTTTTCGAACTTCCGCTAGAACAATGTTCTACTGCCTGGATGATTGTATATGGATTATAAGTTTCAATATTACTCATGATCAAATGTTTCTTCATGAAAGACCTATCGAAATAATTGAAAAATGATGACCTTACAACGGTTGATAAAATATATTTTATTTCTATCAATATTTTAAAACTTTTTCCTTCATCCCTGTCAACATGATGTGGGCGTTACATACATTTTTATACAAAAAAAGAAACTTTTTTATTTTTAAAACTTCTCCTTCTTCGTCTTCTTCTTCTTTCCCCTTAACTTGACTTCTGTACTTTCTGCTGGTGGATTTTAAAAAATGTAACATATTTCTTTCTTTCCTTTTTCTCTCTTGAAAAGTGAGTGATTTTTCACCAAAAAAATGTTCTATGAAAAGAAAAAAAACATCTTTTACAGTCAAAAGACCCACATGAAGAGTTAAAAGTTTTCTCTCTTTCTCTCTCTCTTCTTTTCATACAACATACCACAAAAATGTGTTGTTACTTTTCTCTTTTCCCTTTTTACCCTCTTTAAGTGTACTTCTTGTTGTAAAAAGTGCTTTTAATCGATTCACTTGTTGACCTAAATTGTTGATTCTTTTTATAGTCAACATAACATATATGACACATAACATGAATGTGAATTAACAAGAAGAACCTCAGACAAAATGTAAGAAGAAGAAGAAGAAGATAAAATTCTTTAAGTAAAGACAACTCAAAGAGATAGAACTGATAGAACTTCTTAGAACAAAGTAAAATGGTAAATGAGTGACTGATTAATGTTGATGAGTCATCTTGATAAATGATCTTAACGGTGAATGTCAAAGGTTGCGACATTGGATGGTGTGTGATGATGCTTTTGCCGTAATAATTAGTGTTAAGTGTATTAAATTAACATGTCAAGGATGATGGAAAGACTCAGTCGTCATCATCATCGTTGTCGTTGTCGTCTTGTTGGTGAAAGTTGTTCTTTTTTCTCTTTCTTTGTAACATCATTAAACGATACATAGAATAGATACATATAAAAATAGTATAAAAGAAAACAATTGTTCTATTGGTTTGTTGCATGTTGATAAAATTAATTTGATCGTGTTGAAGGCCATCAAGTTGAATACTGATGATTGTACACCATTCATAATATAAATCATCACACAAATATAACACACAATAATACAATATATATATATATATATATAGTGTATATATACAGAAGAAAACAGAAGAAAGAAGAATACAACAGAAGAAAAAGATACATAGATTCGACATCCTTTTGGATGAAATTTTGTTCTCATAAATAAGTGCATTTTACTTCAATTGCTTTAACATTCAATGGTGTACGGTGTCTGTTGACCAGTTGGTCAACAAGAAACCATTAACAAAGTAAATATAAAGTACTACTAACCTACACATACACATGAACACACATGAAGACACACAGATGTAACCAAGTGACCATTTTGTCTCAATTGCTATGTTCATGAAAGTGAACAAAATGCATCTGCTTCACCACCATCACAAAAAGTTAACAGTGTAACAGTGTAACTGTTAACATTGTAACTGTGATTCCATGGATAGTGAATGAGGCCAGTGAGTCCCTTGTTGATGGTCTGTTGCAAAGTCAAACGTTACAACGACGATGACGACAAAAACTCGTTTAGTCACAAGAACGCCAACAACTCGATGAACAACTCGACTTCTATCAGTTCAATTGTATACAAACATAGACAAACAAATTGTTACAACATTTATATATATACATGTTACTCTTCAACTGTTGTATACTATTATTCTTCAACTATGTTCTACTGGTTGACTTTTCCTCCTGTTCTAGAACTAGTTAAAAATTACTAAAGTATAATAAAAAAGGTAAATAAATGAACAACCTCATTGAATATTAATGAATATTAATGCAAATTTGAAAATTTTTTCACCATGAAGAAATAGTACTTCTCTCTTTTTTTGATATACACATCGTTCTTACAGGATGTAACATCCGTTCGTCAGTTGTGTTGTTGTAGTTGTTGTTGGTTGGTTGTAACTTTGTCCTGGTCGGCTGGTCAAGACCATCCATCTCAACCATCGACCCTTGCAATGGTAGCCAACATACAGTCAATTGTTTTACCCTTGCCAACATCTCTCAAGCAAAAAAAAACGAATGAAAGAGAGAAGAGAAGAGAAATGTATACAAAGATAAAGACATATAAAAGACAAGTCAACACACACACACACATGAAAGAAAAGAAAAGAAAAGTTTATACTTGTGCAAGAAGTGTGTATACACTGTCCGAAAGTATTTTTGTTTGTTGAGATGCTGATTCGGCTTAGTGCTTTTCAAAGTTCTCTCTTTGGTAAAATGAACATTGTGCAGTATCGCAAGAATCACATAACAGAGAAAGAGAAAGAGAGAGACAAAGAAGAAATCTTCAACCACAAATGTGTATAAAGAGAAAGAGAGAGTGAGAGGACCAACAGTATGTTCACAGAGAGTAACGAGAAGAAGAAGAACAAGTATGAAGAAGAGGAAGGCAAAAAAACAAGGAGAAAATGTTAAAGGCAGTGAACTCTGACGTCAGGAGAAAGTGGATGATGAAGGGATGATACAAAAGGGTGCATGATGAGCACGACGAGATACAAAGAATAAGAGAGAGAGAGAAAAACTGAAAGAAAGCAGAAGAAGAAGAAGACAAATACAAGTATAAAGTGTACTACTACTACACTGTACACTGTGTCTCTTTTCTACTGTTTCACAGAAAGAGCGAAGAAGAATCTTCTCTTTTCTCTTTCTCTTTTTTTCCTCTTTCTCTTTCTCTTTCTACTGTTTCTAGTGACACAGGCCTTTTTTCCTTGGCCCTCCTTCCTTTCTTTGTTTGCCCTGCGTCTGAGCCAGCAAGAAAAGAAGGTGCGATTCGACGAAAGAACAGTACTCAGAACACAACTTGACTCGACACGAGTGAGAGCAAGTTCTATTCAGTCAATTTTTCTCTTTCTCTTTCTCTTTCTCTTTCTCTCACTCTTGACTTTATTCTTCGCTCTTTCTTTCTTTCTTACTCTCTCACTCAGTGCAATGCCTCTTTCTACAAGTTCTAGTGACTTGGCCGGAAGTCCCGGTCCTCCTCTCAACTCATATCCGCATCATGTTGCCCAAACTCAGACACAAGTTGATCCTTCCACGACTACTGGAAATTTCGCTCATTCTATCATATTGAACAACAACAACACATCTACATTGACATCCACATCAACCCTTTCTTCTATCGATGACATTTATTACTTCTATAAGGTATCAATTTTATCCTTTATACTCTCAGCATGAATTCATGAGACCATTTGACCATTTGACCATTTTTTCATACTGACTCACTCACTTGTGATATTTGAGTGTTTGTTCTTGGTCTTCTTCATCTTCTTCATCTTCTTCATCTTATCCTTCTTCTCCTTCAACTTCTTGTCATTGTGGATTTCACATGATGATATTTGCATCCATCTCCATTTTCTATTTATCCGTTTATCTTAAATCCTTCTCTTCACTTGATTCACTTTGTCTCAAGAGTAACTTTGTTCTTCTTATTGTTTTTGTTGTTGTTTTGCTGGTCTTTTGTTTTTGTCGCTTTTTCTATCGCTTTGCTTTCACTTGATTTAACTCGTCGTCAAGTTGATCTGTTCATTTGATTGAGATTGTCGTTTATTCTAAATTTCACACTGATTGCATGCATCCATGGAGAAATTTAAATGTATTTTTTATTGAACAACAATAGATCGAATGAAAGAGACGAACTTTTCTTGTTGTTCATTCTTTGAAGAAGTAACAATAGTGAATTTTATTGCTTTCCATATTGATTGCAAGTAAAGTTCTATCTTTATCTCAGTGGATTAATCCAATAGTATGTTGAATGATGTTCAGTGTGATTGTGCATGATACTTTGACTGGTCTTCTATTGATGTGTATCAGTGTGTGTATATCTGTAAATATATATAAACATATATATGTATGTGTATTTGTGTTGTGTTGTGTTGTTGTATCACCAAGTCCATCATATGACATGTCACAGAATTAGCCACAGTTGACTGTCATTCGCCTGTCACCCTTCTGTCAACTCAATTAAGGTTGGTCGCTTACATGTTAGATGCGCTTTTTACATGCACAACAACGGACGAAGATGAAGATGAAAACGACGATGAGGATGAGGATGAATAGGATGGAGAATAAGGATGTTGATGAAGAAGAAAAACTTCAGTCAACTCAACGATACATCAGATCAATTGCCAGAAAGGACTTACACTGTACATCACACTGTACATCAGTTGAAAGAGACTTAAGAGTCAGGGTGCCCACATTTACTCCTCTGTTGTGTCTGTGACTGTGGAACTGTGTGACTGTGTGACTGTCTCTGTGTTATTGATTCAATTGGAATGAGTCCAAGTCAGATTATTGAGCAAAGATGTTGTGATGCGAACGAGCCTTGATCAGGTCATTGTTCACTTGTTTGCTTGTTTCACTTGTTAGACCTTTTTTTTCCTTCTTCTTCCATCTTTGTACTTTGTGAGATGCAACTTGTTCACTTGTTCACTTGTCAGCTGACCAGTGGTCAGTAAGTCAGTAAGTGTACTTGTCTTCATCTTTGTCTATTGTTTAACCTCTAACTCACTGTCAGTGTACTTACATCAGTTGAGTGTATTGCATTGTGTGTCTGTATGTCTACAAGTGATCCCTTTTCGTCGACCCCGTCATGTTCCCCAAGTACACTTTGATGCAATTACGGGCAAATAAGTCACTTGACCAAATTATTCTACTTCTACTGGACAAAGTATCCAGTGGTTCTACTCATCCCCTTGTCCTTGGGTTGTTATCTTAACTGCCTTTACTCTTTTTTTCTTCCTCTTCTTCTTCATCTTCTTCTTCTCTGTTACTTTTATTCTTTCTTTCTTTCTTCTCTCTCTGTTTCATTCTGTTTCTCTCTTTAGCCTGAACAAATGGCATTTTTGTGGATTCTATTGGCTATGATCGTACTCGGAAACAGTTCAGTTCTCGTGCATACTGCCTTTTTTGCTAAGAACAGGAAGTCTCGAATGAACTTTTTCATCATGCATCTCGCCATCGCAGGTCAGTTCTCTCAATCACCCTGTAATGCAGTTGATTTACTTGATTTACTTGATGTGTATCTGTGTGTGTGTACTGTTCTGTTCTGTTCTGTACTGTTGTACTTTATGTATTTGTATGTCAATGGGAAAAAAATTCAGCAAAAGAACCATCATCTTACTCACCATCATCTTTCTTTCTTTTACTCACATATATATACACATAGAAAGATACGTTTTTGTTGAAATGTTTCTTTTCTTTTTTTCTTATTCTTTTCTTAGTGTTTCTCTCTTTCTCTCTCTCCTGTAGTTATTTTGTTGGTTTGGTTATTTTTTTTTTCTTCCTTTGTTCCTTTCTTCTTTTTGTTCTTTTCACAACATCTTTACTTTGCTGGTGATATCACTTTGTGTCCTTGGTATATGTGTGTGTGTTATGTTTGTATGTATGTATTTGATTTGAACTTTTCTTTCAATCTCTTTTACCCTTTTGGTCCCAATTGAATGATAGATCTTTTAGTTGGTGTCATCAATGTACCACTGACATTGCTGTACGAATTACAGTCGATTGGAGAGCTGGTAACATTGCATGTAAAATAGTCAAGTTTTTGCAAGTACTGGTCACATATTCTTCTACTTATGTCTTGGTTTCACTGAGCATCGATCGTTATGATGCCATAAAGAATCCACTGAACTTTTCGAGAAGATGTAAGTATCATACAAAGTTTATTCTGTTGATTTTTTTTCCTTCTTCTTCTTGGTTCTTCTTTAACTTCATGTACAATGTACAAAGTTAAGGTTACACATACACACACTAAAGTTTCACTTAAAGTATCTGTATGAAACAATGTACGTCGAGGAAAAAGTAGAAGAAGACAATCTTTGATCTGTTCTTAAGCTCATCATCTCGAGAGTTAAGTTTAAGAGTTGTTCTTTCTGGTTGTTCTTGTCTTGTCTTATAAACGTTTTATTTGCCACGAGCCGTCGAGTACACGGATTTTATTCTTCCTCTTGTTCTTCAAGCTGAAAAAAAAGCTTAGAATCATCTTTTTTTTATGTGATAAATCATTTGAACGGTAATTTACTTTTTTTCTTCTTTTTTTTGTATCTTCACTGTGACATATTTGTTAAAATGTGCCAGGTCGACCAGTGTTAAATTAAAAGATTGATGTAACTTACACATTTATACAACATCAAACTATCAAACCATTTAACATTAACCATCAACTATCAACATCAGTAGCAATTTAACTGTAATATATTTTTTCATGCATCAAAAAGAAAAGAGACAAAATTTTTTCAACAACAATAACAACAACAACAACAAAACAATTTTTATAACAACAGATTTGTTTTTTTCTTCCTTTTATCAACATCAACATCCAGGGAAACGAGCTCGTCTTCTTATAGCAAGTGCTTGGGGTTTAAGTGTTCTTTTTTTCACTTCCGGCGATATTTCTAAATAAAGAAGCAATCGTACGTGAACATCCACAATGTTGGATAAATTTAGAACCATGGCAATGGCAAATGTATATTACACTCGTTGCAATTTCATTATTTTTCATACCAGCTATTATAATTACCGCATGTTATTCCATTATTGTCAGTACAATATGGAGAAAAGGTCGATCAATGGGTAACTTGACCAATTATTCTACTGATTCAAGTAGTATAGCAACAACAGTGTATATGAGAACAAGTTCTGGTGGTAAGTTACATTCATCAACTTCACTTTATTCTCTTTTTCTTTTCCATCTTATCTTAACCGTATGCTTTGATGTAATGTCATTTTTTTTTCTTCTCAACTTCATCCTTGTGGTCATCCTTGTGGTCATCGTTGTCGTTCTTCTTCTTGTTCTTTTTTTCCCTCCATCCACTTGACAGCTACTGAAAGTACGACAATTGGCTCATCAATCTCTAAACCGCCTGAACAAGAATCTGACAATCGACAGAGAGTTTCGTCCAGAGGTGTTATACCACAGGCTAAAATTAAAAGTATAAAAATGACTTTAGTTATTGTCTTCGGTGAGTGACATTTATACAATACAATCAAATAAATTTTCCATTCATCTTTTTTTCATAATTTAATTTATTTCTTCTTCTTTCTTTCATTCTCATTGTTGTTGTTCTTCTTCTTTTTGGGGTCGGTCACCGTGTCCATCACTTTATCCATCATCTTTTCACGGATCTGGTCTTTCATCATCTTCATCTTCATCACGTCCACGCCTATGACTTTGACTCTTTGTGACTTAACTCAATTGTCTTCATCTTGCTTTTTTTTCTTTCCTCAAGTTTTTGTCCTTTGTTGGAGTCCATACTTTGTTTGGGCTCTTTTACAAGTATATGGATTTATTCCTCAATCTCAACAAACAAACGCAATTTCTACTTTCATACAAAGTTTAGCTCCACTTAATTCAGCAGCTAATCCTTTGATTTATTTACTTTTCACTCGAACAAGTCGAAATCCATCCAGTTGTGTTAATTGTTATAATTGTTGTCCCTGGTGATGATGACAAAAAGGAGAGAGAGAGAACGGAACAAGTAAAGTAACAATCAAATCAAGTCAACATTAATGACATCAACAAGGGAAACAACAACAACATGTAACCTCAAGTGACATGGACAAAAAGAAAAAGATCATTTAATTGTAATTTGTTCGTGTATCCTGATCGTTGATCAGGTAAAGGAGGATCTCAGGAGAGACAAGAGTAATTTGTAAAGAAGATAAAATGTTCACTTAAATAGAAAAGCAGATTGAATGCCATTACCACAAACCAGAGGAGAAGGGAAGGAAGAAAGGAAGAAAGAGAGAGACTTTTTTTTGTGGGGGAGACAAGTGAAAAAAAGGCCTCCAAAGGAGGGTCAGTACAAGAAGAACTGCCCAGGCGAAAGATTTTCTTTCCTTTTTCTTTTCCCTTATTTTTCTTGGTCCCTTTTTTCTGGGTTTCCTCTGTTGCACTGTTGTGTCTGTTTGTATGTATGTGCGAGAGGGGCAGCGAAAAGAAATAACTTTTCAGGGCGAGAAGAAAAGAACTAAGAATAAGAGCAAAGAAGAGAAGGAGAGGCAGTGTGAATAAAGAACTGGAATGTGACTTGAACAACAATCTCCATCTCAATGAAACATAGAAAAGAAGAGGAAAGAGCAAAGAAGAAAAAACCAGTCTTAACAGGCGGGTCTTTCATGTAATTGCATTTTTTTCACACAGGTAACTAAAATTCATTAACTGACCAACTTGTGTGTGTGTGTGTCTTGATGATGCATTTGGGGAGAAAATGTGATTTTCTTTTTTTACCGACTCAAGTAAAATTCAAGAACAACAGTCAAGGCACATTCAACATCTACATAGAGAGAAGAACAGACAGATTGAACATCTTCCAACACATTTATCCTGCTGACTGAGGTTGAACTTGGTTGACTTTTTTTCGAAGGGCAAAATGAAGAACCAGATGTTCACAGATCACATTTCCAAGTCACACACACATCTATACATACACACACGGACAGGATTTGCCTTTTTCTTGTCACTGTCAGCATGGTTAACAGTAGTAAAGTGAAAAAACAAGAATCACTGGTCAGTGTGAGAGAAAATGAGTGAAAAATGCATCAGCTAAAGTGACACCAAGCTAAAGGGACACAACAAGGAGTGTCGGTCCATTTGTGACACCAGTGTGAACATCACAGTTGGAGTAAGTTGATTTACAGTTAAGTCTAATTGAGGTGATGGTCAAGCAGTTGGCAGTTGTATGTGTGTAGATGTGTGTCGGTCAGTCTGAGAAGAAGAAGAGAAAAAAAAACGGCCTGAGAGGTAAAAATGGCCGCGAGGTTAACACCTTTGGCATTTTGCTCGTGTGTGTGAAAGAACAACACACACACATGGAGAGAAAGAGAGTAAGAATAAGTTTAAAGAAGAATAAGTACACAGTTGAGGAGGAAAAAGGAGGCAAAAAGGAAAAAACGTTCTACCGCATGTGGGCAAATCAGCTACCTGTAATTGCAGTTGCAGGTGTAAAAAGTTAAACAAAATCTTTCAAACATTTAAATAGCAGGGGAAGGGGAAGAAAAGTTACCCAGGTGAAAGAGAAATATATAACAAGTTTTACTCTGTACAAACTAAGGCAAGTTGGTAGTTACATCAATGAGAGAACATTTTTGGGGGTAAGAAGAAAGGTGAAGAGGTTAAACGGAGAGCAAAGAGTCAAAGTGTGTGTGTGTGTGTGTGTGTGAATGTGTTTGACCAGGTGCCCTGTACATTCCAACTTGGTGAGAATGAGTGGCACAATTGTCCCCGGATGGTGGATGAAGGTGGGATGGTTGATGGCATTTGAAGGATGACGAAGGTTAAAGGTAGAACAAGGAGAAGAAGAAAAACTTTTCCTCTCAACACCAACTAGTAACCGGGGAAAAAGAGAGAAAGAAATAGTGTACAAGAACTATCCTTGACACTTGGAGGTGTTGCAAATATCACTTTGGGTCCACACCTGGACAAATACCAGGCAGGCATTGAGTTGACCGTATTATAATCTGCCTCAATAAACCCATTATGCTGTGTGACCGGTCAGGACAAGGTGTGTACTGTGTCCATTCTTTCTTCTTCTTCTTGGTCTTCTTCTTCTTCCTCTTCTTCTTCCTCTTCTTGTATGGTGGTTCTTTCACTCATTCTCTATTCTCTCTCAGGTTCTTTTCTTTGCGTTTGTTCTCTCCTTTCCCTTTTGCTATTTTGCTATTTTGCTATTTCCCTATTTTTCCTTACTTGCCTATTGACCGTCAACTGACCCGTCCGCTCTTTTCAACTTGCTTTTCGCTTTAATCCAACACACACAGCCTTGGTTCCCTGTTTAAGGGTGTACAAGAAGGAAAGAACAGCTCAACAGGAGGTCAGCATTAGGCACCTGTGCTTACAAGAAAAGCGAGAAAGAAAAAGTGTGGACCCCTCTTTTTCACTTCTTCTTCTTCTTCTTTTCCCTCTTCTTCGCCTCTTTTCGCCTGTTCTAAGTACTGACCGATCCGTGAGACTTGAGCCAGTTCAGCTGCAGCTCGACAACGAGCAACAACTTGCTCTTCTTCTTACACTTTTTCCCTTGGTCACACTTGCTTCATCATTCACCAGCATCTGTCTATGTGCATGAAGTTAGTGTCTTCTTCCTCTCTCATTCTTCCCTTACTTACTTCATTCTACTTGTACTTTGTTCACATGTGTATGTATATCTCTTAAAGAACAACTTTTCGTCACTTACTCATTTAAGGATGAACAAACGTTCCAACTGTACACTAATCGTCCTTGTTGTAACTATCTTCATCAAAGTAACTAATTGTTGTCAAGTTCATCTTTGTTTCAACGAATACACTAATCTTGCATCTGGTTACAGTCGATTACAACGTCCTAGTATACTTCGTTCTATTAATTCACGTCAAAGTGCAGTTAAAGAATACTGTGAGTCACTTGAAGCTTACAGTTCATGTATGAAAGGACTTGGTAAAACTTGTCGAGGTAAACTTGATTATCATGCTGTGATTGCCCATGTAAATAAGTGGATTGATGATTATAATTGTACTGGTAATCAAAAAATTCGTAATCCAGCTAAAACTTCAGTTAATTTAACTTTAAGACAACAATCTTCTTCATCGTTATCTTCATCACAAGTACATTCCACTCAACATCCTACTTCAACAGCTGTTGAATCGTCTGCATCTTCATCTAACCAAAAAGTCAGAAGAAAAGGATCTAAAGGGTGTAAAAAACATCGTCAACATCTTCAACATCGTAATTTACATGACAACGAAGAAGCATCACTTCATTCTTCATCCAATCATCTTACTGTGTCATATTATATTTTAACAATCATCTTTGTAATTAATTCACTTGTTAACATTTTCTTTACATCATCTTCATCATTATTTACCATTCAACATTATTGACTTGTTGTATTGTGTTTAACCTTTACGTGGTGGTAAATATAAAAACATATATACACTACTATAATATTAATATTGCTAGTGTTGAAATTGTTAGTTTGTCGTCAGACGAAATATTAAAACTAACATTTGTGGATTTTTTTTGGAAAATTCACTAGCGTCATCTTTTGATTGCTCAGTTCAACTTTTTTTCCCACCTCGAGATTCAATCAGCTGACTCAAGCATTTTTACAATTTGCAATCGTTTTTTTTTCTGGACAAACTTTCACACACCTTTTGATCAACTTGATTTACTTGTGTTTAATTCGTTTTATTGAATTTATTTTCTACCATCATCATCATCACCATCATTATCATCATTAAACATCATGACTGATACAAGTAAAGAAAAAAATTCAACTAGACATGATGATTTATCATTTGGTTTACTATGTGAAAATCTTATTGGTTCTAAAAGATGGAAATCAGATAATATAATGATTCCAGTAACATTAGCTGGACAAACAATTAAAAGTAAAGAACAAATAAGAATTGAAAATGCAATGGAAAGTTGTGCCTTCAAAGCAGGACTTTCAGGTGTAGCAGGATTTGGACTTGGAGCTGCGCTCGGTTTATTTTCTGCATCAGTTGGCCCTGAGGCAACAATGATGGACCCACAACAGCAAACAGTAAAGCAAGTCCTAAAGGAAATGAAGGGTAAATCACTTAGCTATGCTAAAAACTTTGGAATGCTTGGTCTAATATTTTCAGCTGTGGAATGTACTATTGAAAGCGTAAGTAATGAAAAAAGTAACAACAAAATTTGCTTACTTTCATCATCTTCATCATCTGTTGTCAATGATTTTATTTACTTACTTTGTTATTATTTTTATTTTTTTCCCTTTCTTTACTTTTACCCATTTAAACATTTAATTCAGTATCGTGCTAAGTCAGATTGGAAGAATGGTACATTAGCTGGTGGAATCACTGGTGGTCTCATCGGATTAAGAGCTGGTGTCAAAGGTGGAATTCTCGGTGCCGCTGGTTTTGCTCTATTTTCATCTATCATTGAATATTATCTTCATTGATTTCATTGTACACATACATGGATATTCATAGAATAATCTAATTGAATATATTGATCTTTAGTCTTATTAAAGAACTTACCCTTAACATGGTAAAAGTTTGTCTCTGGTATTTTTTTTTCTCCTCAAACGTTGACGAAGTTTTTTTCCTTTTGTTGTTCCCTTTGCAACCTTCTTAATTATCTTTTGATTGATGCATCCTAATTGACAAATCATTACACTGCAACTTGTGTGTCAGAGAGAAATCTAATTAAATGGCAAATGTCAACCTTTTACTTTTTCCCATCGGCATTTACATCATCCTTATTAAGTCATCTTTTGTTCGTTAGTATTCAACATAAAATTAACAAAAGAACAAACTCATTAACACTTTTACTAATTACGTTTGTTGTTGATTGATGAGTTTAAGAAGGAAGAACTTTTGCTTTTTTTTGGTAGAACAACAACAAGAACAATTGAACCAGAAAAATTTTTTAATCAGAATTAAAATAAATCATGAAAAAAGGAGAAAAAAAAGATGGCGAAATTAATTTTATATATTTACATGTACCAGATATTGATGAGAAAAAAAGTTGTTTAGTTAAAGATAAATATCATTGTACATATTTAATAAGAAGAAGAAGATTTTGAGTAAAAAGCATTAATTATGACAACAATTTGTTTGTCATTTGAGCATCATGAGAAAGGATGAAAGATAAAGAAGAAAAAATATTTGAAATCAAGTTAAATTATAATTAATAATTTGGTCAGCTATTTTCTTTCATTAGTTTTAATGAGTAATATTATGTAGCAAAGAATTCGAAGAGTTACTAAAAAAGCTACCAAAATGATGAGATTGATGTATAAAGTATCTTCAGATACATCAAATCGTGTCAGAACATATGAAGGGTTAGGAAATAATGATTCTTGTGTACTACTAGAATAAGTACTATTGGCACCAACTGAATTAAGTAAAGTACTTAAATCATTAGAACTCGATACATCAGTTAATTTAAATGAATCACTTGACAAAGAGGACGAAGAAGAAGAAGAAGATAAAGTAGTAAGTAGATCAGTAAGTGGATTGATTGTAGTAGTTACTGATGAATCCCATAACATTTGAGGATTAGGATTAAAACGATAAACACCCATGTTATTCGTGACATTTTTTTGTAATTGGTGATTAGCATTATCAATTTCATTTCCTGAAATATATCCAGGATTGAACATGTTTGACGATATAGCATCTGATCCAGCAACTTGAATTATCTTGGCAGCAATTGATGTAGGAATAGATTGAGCAACAGGTGAAGATGAAGATGATGATGATGATGATGATGATGATAAGGGTTGACATCGATTCATTCCATACAATGTTATGAGTAACCCTTCAAATGCATATCGAACATATGATGTGTATGCAATTGGTTTAAGTGCTGTTGGAATAGTTGACAATTTACCAAAGAATCCCGAAAGTAAAAATACTGGTGCCATTGATAATGGTGCCAAGAAGACAGCATTTTCAACACTTTTAACATAATACGTACCAAACATTATACCAACACATTGAGCTATTGATGAAATTAATAAACAAATAAGACAAAAATAACCAAATCGTGTCCATTCCATTACTTGTCCAGTCATTGGATAAATTATTAGGATAAATGTTAATGTTATAATTATTTGTAAAGGTAATTCAGCAATTATCTTTGCTGTGTAATATGTTGCACATGAATACCAACCATTGTTACGTTCTTGTATCAATATTGATACTTCAGATGGAAATGTTAATACTGTTGGCATCATTGATGCCATTACGGTAAATAATGTTATGAAGAAGATAAATGCAATGTTATCTTCAGTTGATTTAAATTCAGTCACTGATTGTCCTGGACGTGGATAACAACCATCTGGTTCACCAATTGGATGATCGTATAAAAATGACATTAAACCTGCTATAAATACTGCTTGAAATAATCTAAACCATGTTAATTTTGGTTCACGTAAATTTGTTAATAAAGTTCTTTGCCATAATAAATATGTATGTTTAAGTGTTGGAAATGAACGATTTTTCATTGTATCAATTACTTTTGAAATCTTCATTTGATCGTAATTTGATGATGATGATGATGATGATGATGATGATGATTTAACTCCTTCTGTCATTGCAAGTGTTATTCGATCTGATCCAATTGTTGTTGTTATCAATTTAGATGATTGTTCTTCTTGCTGTTCTTGTTGTTGTTCAACAATTTGCCTTTCACTTTCACATATTGCTAATTGATTGATTGATTCAACACCAAAATCACCTGATGCAATTTCAATGATGAAATCAGCAGGATTATGAAATTGTGGACAAACTAAATCAAATTTAGATAAATGTCCAAGTAATTGGGTTGGAGATCCTTGATATATACATCGTCCATCTGATGATAGAACATAAATTTTATGAAAATGATTCATTACACGTGCAGATGGTTGATGTATTGAACATATTATTGCTGGAGATTTAATTGTTGTTGTTGATGATGATGATGTTGATGATGAATTATGATAAATATTTCTCTTGAGATCAGTTAATTTTTTAAGCAATTTAACACATGAATATGCTGATGACGCATCTAAACCAGATGTTGGTTCATCTAATAAAATAATATCAGGTCCACTAATTAATTCAACACCAAAGACAAGACGTTTTAATTGTCCACCTGATATTTTGGATACTTTTGTATCAACACATTTTTCTAAATTTAATTCATCTAAAACTGATGAAACTAATCGTGTGATATAATAATTATTATCATAATTATTTTTAATTTTACATGCAAATGTTAACACTTCACCAACAGTTAAAACGTTTATCGCTTCATCACGTTGTCCAATTAGGGAAACTTTGATGTTGTTTAATTGATTACTGTGTGATTTATGCAATGAAACAAATATGTCACCTTTAAGTCCAGTTGCTCGTCGTCCAGCAAGACATTCAAGTAATGTTGATTTACCAGCACCAGATGGTCCAATAATAGCGGTAATTGTTCCACCACAAATTGAACCAGATTGTTTTTCAAGGATAACTTTACGTATATTACGACGTGGAGTACACCGATTCAATGTATACCATGGTAATGGTTTAGCATAGTACATTAAATTACGCCAAATTAATTGTAAATTACTTCCTGTGTCACAAGATACCTTTGCCTTTAGGCTAGAAATTTCTGGTTCAACAACAATTGATGTTATAAAATGTTGATCTTGATGATGATGTGTCGATGATGATGATGATTCTTTAGTTATGTTTTCAATCGCTGAATATGATGATGATGATGGTGATCGTTCATCTTCAACTGAACGCTCTGATGATGATGATGTATCATCAGTACTACTAACAGTTGATATTTTTGATTCAATTGTTGAATCACTTGTTGTATAACTATTTGATGATCCTGGTAAACGTGATGAACTTGTATCTGGAAGAGTTCGTTCAATTCTATCCAAATAATTATCAATGTTAAGGGCAACATTGTCAATACCAACACAATCACGTGAAGGTGATGAATTGTCATCTGAATTAACTATAAGTTTGCTAGTCATTTTCTTTTTACTTCTTGATTGTTGTCTGTTGTTTACGTTGACGTTGAGCAAATTGTTGTAATCGAATAACCGACAGTTGGTCAAATGTTTTTGTCCATTTGACAGATGACAGTTAACTTGATATCAAAATAGGTGAAAGCAATATTGGATTGTATATTGATGACGAGTGTAATGTTGTGTTGTGATGATGTATACACTGAGTCAATGTTAAAGTGACGATGATGATCCAGATGATGATGCAGGTGAAGATGAGGATGAGGATGCAACGATGGTCAAATGGTAAATAACTGATGAGGGTAAAGAAAGCAGTTTCAACATCACAGCTATCGTACGAGAAGAGAAGAGAAGAGAAGAGAAGAAGAGAGAGGAAGAGAGAGCAAGTGGATGCTGTAAGTCAAGTTCATCAATACAACATTTTTTTCCGCATTCTAAACATTAGCGAGAGCCACAAAAATAGGTTGGGTCCAGTCAGTGCTTTTTTTTATATTCGGTGTATCCTGGTCCCTGGTGTTTGTGTCTCACTCTCTTACAACTTGTTGACTTGGACTGAAACTGAAGGATGATGAGAGAGAGAAAGAACGAGAGAGAGAGAAGTTTAACAGGAGGCAAGTTTACTGTTTTTTAAAATTACTCAGAGAGAGAAACCAAACAGGTTGTGTCGGCTTCCTGTAACCTTCTGAATTGAATATCAAGCAACAACAAGATACAAATATCGTTAACTAACGGTAACTTGAGACAGGATCTTAACATTACTTATTAAAAAATTATTTTCATTCCTTTTTCTTACCTTCTTTTCGTGGTGAATATTAACAATCAAATTCACTTATTCAATTAGTTATACTTGTCATTGTTGTTGTTGGTGTAACAAAAGTTTGTCAATGTCAGAATATAATTATTGATGTGGAAAATTTGATGATAAATTGATTAGTTTTTTTTCCTTTACCTCTTTTATTTTAACGAAGAAAATTGTCACACAGATGGATGATCATTCAAATCAGTTGAATACTAATCAACTGAATCAACCGAGTAAATGACACTCAGGTGTCATTACAGTTGCAGTTACTGTTGTTGTTGTTTGTAACAACGTGTTGTAACTAATTGATTGAAGTCAAGTAATTAGAATAATTAATCAACTTGTTCACTTCAACGACAATCAAATTGTTCTGGTTAATTATTCATCAGGTTTTTTTTCCATTTCTTCAACTCAAGTGAAACAATATTATTGTTCACATCAGATCTTTCAATTGAATTGATCTTTTTAAATCATTGACACAACTTTAGGACATCTTTTCACAAATGGAAGAAATGTTTACAATTGATGCTTGTTTGAAACTTGTTTATCATCATCCTCACAATTACTGACAGGTTTATTTTCAACTACAATCTATTTCATCGGTCAAGTGAAACATTTTAGTTTTCCATCCAAATATCAACAAAAACATCACAAGTAGAAACAAATGTCAGTCAAAAGAAGATGAAAAGCATCTCATGACCTACTTTGACTTTTCACAGATCTTTTATGACCTTAGTGATAATGAGTTCAACTTTTCTTCAAAGTCAATTAACATCTGTGTCTGATTTAAGATACATTTTAAATGTCATTTTATAAATTGACAAGTTTTCATGACATTGTTTTATATAAATCAGTTAATGTAATCATCAATGATTGATCAGATCAACCAATATGTTAAAAGAATGTCTGGCAATGTGCCACAAACTGTTCAATTATGTACATGTGATGTTCATTTTATTCACTCAGTCTAAATATAACTCTTCAATACAATTGTATCAATCATTTATCAACGTTATATAAGTACATGTAACATTTTTCGCTACATGTTGAGACAATCGAGTTATCTGGTGGATATTTTGGCAACTTGCATCGATTAATTTTCTTCTTCCTGTTCCTTGTTGTCTTGATGGCCATGACATTAGATGTCGCCCATAAGATGCTAAATTGGATTGTCTGGTGAAGGATGATTTTCATGTTGTTTTAAGTAACAATTTAGTCAATCTAATGCTTGATTGAAGATAAAAGTGATCAGCGATCACTGATGAACATTTTTCTCAAGATGAAACGATCATTTGAAAGTTCGTAAATGTTTGCCTGAAGGAATGTTTGAAAAAGTAATTTCATCCGGTTCTTACATCACAGAATATTCTGTCAATCTCAGATGTTATTTTCATACTCACACATTCAATCATATCGTCAGTTATTCAATTTGAATCAACATGATGAAATCGATCAGACAAATCATAATAGATCATTGTGTACTTGACAGGTAGTAACAACAAGCAACAAATACTCATGTATGATTAAATAAGAATTATTTTTTTTAGGTGTAAAAATATACCAATGTTGAATGTGTGAAAGAAAAATAAACAAGTTAAACATAATCTCGATTTAAGTGAATTGAATGTTATTATCCAACGAAATGTCAATTGCAGTTACAAATACTTAACATGGTACAAGGATGAAAATTGATTTGTTGATTTGAAAAGATATTGATTTGTTGTATGAGATGTTGTATAGAACTCAAGTGTTGAAGTAAAAATCGATGTTCTTATGGTTGGTAGTCGACAAAGTCATCGTCATCGACAATTGGCCAGTAAAGTTTCAATGGAAGCATTTTCATTGGCTGATGGAGCGAAAAGAGGAGGATGAAGTGAAGCGAACTTTCAACGATGAATTCGCTGGGTACAGAAGTTTCTCCTGGTGATGACAGGTCATGGAATACACACACACACATACAGAGATAAATACACACACAGTGTACTTTATACTTGATGTAAATGTCGGTAAATGTTCTGATGGTGACAAGTGCAGGCACACGAAGGCGGAGTCGTGAAAGCATCAATTGCAGAAGTTTGGTTTGTTCGAGTCGACGTTGAGTTTTTTTTCTTCCCTTTCTTTCTTTCTCTCTCTTCAATTGATCCACTGAGAAGAACCTAAAATCATGGGAGACTTGTACAACCACCAGAACTCGTTGAACCATCAGCAACAGAAGTTGATTCACTTTCCACCAACTCCTCCACCAACTTCACATACACCAACTTGTGTCCATGATAACTTAGAACATATTAAATATCTCGATAAAGATAATCTTTTACAAACTTTAACAAATAATAATTATTCAAGTATCTATAGATACAAATGTCAATCTGATGATATAATTAACAACAGTGAAATTATTATTTTACATCAAACAACTGATCTAATTAAAAGATCACACGGTACAAATAATACAAATTATCTACCATCACCTACATCATCATCATCACCATCAACTAGTCAGTCATTTGATCAACATTTATCTGATTCACCAACTTCATTACAATCTTTATTTAAAGTAAAACTTGAGCAAGTTAACAAGTTAAAGGATAAATTAACTTTTGAGTCATTTGTACAATCAACAAATGATCAATTGAATTCATCATCTTCATCATTGACAAAGTCAAATCAAAGTGAACTGACAAGTTGTTCATCATCAAGTAACTTGTCTCAAGAACAAGAACAACAAGAACACTGCAAGTCAATAAAATCCAAGGTAAATTCCGAAGTTTCCATTGCTGACCACGAGTTATCAGATTGTGGCAGCGATTTTCAAGTGATTCCCAAAGTTCAACGATTCCAAGCAAACGTGAGGGAACGCAAGAGAATGCTGTCTATTAATTCGGCCTTCGAGGAACTTCGGTTCCATGTGCCGACATTTCCATTTGAAAAAAGATTATCAAAAATAGATACATTAAGATTAGCAATTGCATATATTGCATTATTAAAAGAAATATTAGCATCTGATTTAGATCCAATATCATACATTGAAAAATGTTTACGTGGTGAAGTTCGTGGTGCTCATACACATGAATGGAATACAAGTGATCTTGTAGCACGACTTTCATGGATTAATTGGGCTGCTCTTGGAATTACACCTGATAGATCAAGAACAGGATTTATGTCACCATTTGCTGCTGCTGCAGCTTCTGTCAATGCAGCATCAGTTGCATCTATTTCTACCGCATCACCACCATCATCACATTTACCAAGTGGATCACCTGGTGGTCATCATTATTCACCTAATGCAAATATTCATACAGGTGAAAGATCACCTAAATCTGGACATCCACCAACTGGTCATCTATCAAGTAACATTGTATCAACTACACATCAACTTCATCCACATCATCCATCAACAACTGGACAATCACTTTCAAGTTCTAGTGGACATCTTCATCCACATCATCCTCATTCTCATCATCATTATCATCAATCAATATCTACTGATCAAATTCATCATTCATTTACACATGAACAAGATTCTGCATATATAACAGGATCTAACCTTGTTGATCTTAGTTCAAGCAGCCATGTTTCTCATGGTCAACAGCAACCACCACAACAACAACAACATTCACACCCACTTTCATCAGTTCAATCACACATTGGACATCATTCACATTCACATCCTCATCCTCATCCTCATCCTCATACACTTCATCATACAAGTGGCCATATTTGCCATCCACATAACAATAGACATCAAGAGGCAAGCGGATTTGACCAGTAACCGTTGGACAAACATTGACCTAATCCATGGATGGTCACATACAATCAAATGACCAATTGTCCAGTTTGTCCTTTTTCTTTTTCTTTTTGTGTTCTCTTCATCTTTTCATCATCTCTATTTGTTTCCTTTCAATCGGTTAAACCAGTCGCAGTATATTCTCTTACCATTAACTGAAAAAGAAAGAACGAAAGGAAAAATTATAACAAAGAGGAGGATGAGGAAAAGGAACAAAATTACCAACCAACTAATCCAGTTCTTACTTTTCTTTCTTTCTTTTTTTCCTTCTTTTTTACCATTGCAATTGTATGCAAATGTTCTGATGTAGCACTTGTGCCCAAATGGAAATGTTCTTCTTGATGAAAAGTACATTTTCATCAGCCCTTTACCTTGTGCAGATATATTTAGTTTCATGCAGTGTCCGTGTGTCTATAATCTTTTTCCTTTTTCTTCTTTGTCCAACAATAGTTGTATATGTACTGGCCAAGTGATTAAAATTCTATTCAGTTGATCCTACTTTGAAGTCCTCATGTACACACATAGACACATTGAATAGTTCTATACTGTACTAACTGTAGTAACTGGTTTGTTGGTCACACTGGGCGAAATTGAGATGGTAAATCCTGTTGGCAAAAAGAAGGTTACAATAGTCCATTGAAACAAGGCGCGTGTCTCGTCCTTCGCGGTTTCCGCCGGTTCTTTCATCGACTTATAGGATAGAGAGAGAGAAAGAACGCACATCACACGCAACTTTAGAACCTAGAAAGGAAGGAAAAAAAAGAAAAGAAGAACCAGTAAAAGTATAAGACGAAATAACAAGAGCATTGCGGCTTTTACGAGCTGTGAGAAAGACCCATTACACTTGCCTGCTGTATGTGACATAGAGACACGCGACTTGGCCTGATTGCCACAGCGGCAGTTCTATTGTGTACGTCCCTTCGATGGGAACAAATTCGAGGACGCCACGAGTCTCCTCTCACCGATTCATTCTTTCTTTTTTTTTCTCTCTCTCTCTCTCTTCTCTTGCCGTTCATCGCTTTGAAGTTTTTTTTTCTCCTACATCCACTCTTCACAACTGGTAACTGTTGTATTATTCCTTCTCTTCAACCTCTACACTGTATTGTACTTACCCTGTGACCACAAAGAACTTGATAGAATTGTCCTGGACAAGAGGGCGAATGATGCATGTAATGAGTTGTTGTCCCTTTTCACATTAGTCAAGCTGTGACATCCTTCTATTTTCACTTTTGCTACACTTGATTGGATGACATAAGGAACAATGTTCACACTTTACTTGTCTTCAATAAACCTTGTGCATCATTAGCTTTGCTTCAAGCACAATCATCATCCTCGTTTACAAGTATCCATGAATGTCCAGTGGGAAAGTAAAAAGTGTCAAAAGAACAACACGTTTGCAAATTTGTTCTCACACTCATCGATATCATTGCAATGTTTGCATGAGTGAATACTCTTCTTCATTCATACTTAACCACAAGGTACCATCTTCTGATGATGATTTATCAGTTGTATCAGATTTAGGAGAAGTTCCTTTATCACTTACATGATGGTTATCACTGTATAATGATGTGTCGGTTAAACCAGTTGGAAGATCGGCATTGGAAATACCATTGAATATTTTGTGACATGGAGGTATCATTTTAACGACGAAGTATTGTCATATTAAGATAGATTTTCACAGAGATCAACAGAGGAGAACAATATTATTTGTAAGTATTCGATAACTCTACCTTGAGATGATGAAAAACCATGCCTCCAAAGATAGAACATTTCGAATAAGCAAGTCTCTTGAGAAAAAATCAGTCTTGACCATGAATTCTTATGTATAAAAATGTACTGGTGATGAAAAAGAGATTAATGAAATGACGAAATATTTGAAAAAAACACATCCATGATTACGAAATTACCCGAGATTGGTATACATGTCATGGGATTATAATTTTTCAACATAAATCACAATCAACGATTGTCAAACGAAGAAAAAACATTTTGAACACCGACCGAAGCGACATCAATCGTTTCCTTTTTGAACTACTCATCATCATCATCAGCTGACTCCCATTGTTTAGTTTAAAATATAATGGAAAAATGGTCAATTCCATCAGCTTCACAGAACAAATACTCAACACTTTTTGAAAATTGTAAATCTAATAATTTTAATTATCTTACAGGCTCAGAAGCTCGTACTGTCTTACTTCAGTCCGGTTTGTCTGAAAAAATTTTATCAAAAATTTGGGATCTTTCAGACATCGATAATGATGGAAATTTATCTAAAAATGAATTTATTCTCGCAATGCACCTTATTGATCTTTTTAAATCAGGTAATAGTTTACCAACTCATTTAACACCTGATTTAATACCTCCATGTCACAAAATATTCAATGGTATTTCCAATGCCGATCTTCCAACTGGTTTAACCGACACATCATTATACAATGATAATCATCATGTAAGTGATAAAGGAACTTCTCCTAAATCTGATACAACTGATAAATCATCATCAGAAGATGGTTTTAATTCAAGTAAAGGCAAATCAAATAATGATTCAGTCAATCCATCAACTTTATCTTCACCATCATCTTCATCAGCATCTAATCAACGATCTCGTGGTAAACGATCACTTTGTGATTCAAGGAACGATATAAATATCAAATATAAAGATTTACGTAGTTGTCGTTATACACCTAGACCTGGTCGATGTAATTCAAGGGAAAAAATTAAATTACTTGCCAATCATTTTCGAATTAACATACCTGATCGTGATGTATACATGTATGAAATAACCATGATTCCTGTAAAAATAAGGGAAGGAAATATAATTAAATTAGACATCGAAGATCGTTTTATCAATCGACTAATCAAAGAATTTGGAAGACTTGCTTTCATACAATTACAAACACATCATAGTCATCTGTTCCACAATGGTGATCAACTTATTCAATGTGTTTACGATGGTGGACGGACATTTTATTCATCCAAGAGACTTAATGCTTTTGATGCAATATCAATTAAGGATTCACATAAAGATGGTGATGATAAAATTATAATCCAAGTTCCAGATGGACCGATGTTTGATATAAAAATTAGATTCACAACAAATGTTGATTTAAGAAAAATTAATTCATTTATTAAACGTGAATTAAATGAAACTCCACAAGATGCACTTCAAGCAATTGAAATTATAATCAATTATACTTTAAGTTCAAATATGACACAAGTTGCACGTAATTTTTTTCCAACAATGGAATCATCGATGAAAAATTTTGATGAATTAAGTTCAACTAAATTAATTACATCTGGACATTTTCAATCATGTAAATTAACTGAATCAGGTGCTACAATTAATGTTGATCGTGTATCTGGTGTATTTCATAAATGTGGTTCATTATATTTAATCTTAACAACATTTTTAGGACGTGATATACGATCATGTTTAAATTTTTCTATTGGTGAAATAAATCAAATACTTCGTGCATTTAAACAATTTGAAGGTATAAAAGTATATACTAATCATGGATTTAAACGATCATTTAAATTAAAAACATTAGCATTAACATCTGCACGTGAACAAATGTTTACAATAAAAAATCCAAATGGTTCTGATGAAGAAATTTCTGTTTATGATTATTTTAAAAAAAAATATAATAAAATATTACAATATCCAGATACATTTTGTATTAAAGCTGGTAATGATAAACGACCAGTTTATTATCCAATTGAAGTAATTGAAATATCACCAAATCAACCAATAACTAAGATAACATTAAATGAACGAAGTAATTTCATACGTTTATGTCAACAAGGAGAAACACCAAGTAATCGATTGAAAGATATTGAAAATTCAATTGATATAATTAAAAATGAATCACGTGAAATATTCAAACATTTTCATCTTAATTTATCAAGTTGTACAATTGATATTGATGGATATCGATTAGAACATCCTACAGTTGAATATGGTAATGGTAATTTATTTCATCTACGTTATGGTCGATGGGAATTACAAGATCGTCGTGTATATAAATCAGCTGATGATTTATATAGAAAAAAATGGATGGTTGTTAATTTAGCTAAATTTGATAGAAGTAATTTACTCATTGAACGATTTATACGTCGATTAATTGATAGATCTAAAACTATGGGAATGAATTTAGACTTACCAATTGGACCACCATCATCATCATCATCATCATCATCAACATCAACATCAACATCATTATCATCATCAACTTCTTCTTCTTCTTCTTCTTCTTCTTCTTCTTCTACTTCATCGTCAAAGGGAAAAACAAATGAAAATGATAAAAAATCATCGTTTTGGGATTTAACTAATGTCCCATATATTAAAGGAACAATTTCATTTGTTATGAATAATTGTGGAAAGAATATTGATGCAGATTTCATAATCTTTATCTTTCCTGATCGTGATGATATCATGTATCGTGATATAAAAGATTATTGTGATCTAAATAAAGGTATCAGTAATCAATGTGTATCAAGTAAAAGTATAATACATATGGATGAACCTAGTCGAGCGAATCTCTTCACAAGTATACTTTTACAAATTAATTGTAAACTTGGTGGTATTAATGGACTTCCAAGGAAACATCATAAAATTGAAAATATACTTGATGATAATACATTAATTATTGGAGCTGATGTATCTCATCCTACTGGTGTTGATAATGGTCATCTAACTGAATCTATATCATCTGTTACTGCTTCCATGGATTGTAATCATTACTTTTATGAATGTTCTATTGATATTGGTAAAAAATTTTGTGAAATTATCAATTCAATGCAAAGTATGATTAATAATTTACTTAAATCATATTATGATAGAAATTATAATCATCCACCTAAAAGAATTTTTTACTTTCGTGATGGTGTATCAGAAACTATGTTTGATCAAATATTATCAATTGAAGTCGAAGGTATACGTTCAGCATGTTTATCAATGTCACCACCTTGTTATCCTAAAATAACTGTCATAATTGCACAAAAAAGACATCATACAAGAGTTTTTAATAATAAAAAAGATAAACGTGATGAATCATCAACAACATCATCGACATCAACAAGCTCTGATGGAAAAAATCATCGATTTCATTCACGACGACAAAATCATTCAAGTTCGAGTTCTAATTCTGGTTCTGATCGAAATAGAAATTCTGATCGAAGAGGCGAACGAAGTGTCAATGAAAGAAATGATAATATACCAAGTGGTACTATTGTTGATTCACGTATTACACATCCATGTGATTTTGATTATTACTTGTGTAGTCATAATTCATATATTGGAACAACAAGACCAACACATTATACAGTTATTCTTGATGAAAATAATTTAGATGCTGATTCATTGTATTATTTAACATTTCATCTTTGTCATACTTATGCACCTGCAACAAGATCGATATCAATACCAACACCTATTCAATATGCTCATTTATCAGCTAAACGTGCACGAAATCATCTACTTTGTGGTCGAATTCGTAATAATTCTAATGAAATTAAAGTTCATAAAAAAATTCAATCAAAAATGTACTTCATTTGATCAATGATGATTTTAATCATTCAACATTTTGTAATCAATGAAACTTTGTCGATCAATAAATGTTTTTTCAATAATGTACTTTGTTAGTTAATTTGATAGTTGTTAATTCACTTACACTTTGAGTGCCATCGAGTTTGAAGTTGTAATTTCCGCAATTGCAATTTAGGTTAAGATTTAGAAATCAAGTTGATCGTTTAACTACTGAATCAAACATTGGATCATCTCAAGTTTGTCCTTAATATGAGGATTAAATTGAATTGCAAACATTTATTAACATTTGATCTTAGTCAAGTTGATTCAACTTGATACATTTATTGTCATCTAATTGTCTTAACTACATTCATCAGTGTAAGTTGAAAACACGTTAAATGTTGAAAAGTACTTGGCTACTTATTACATTGAATTGATTGGTAAGGCCAATATAATGGTTAGTTTATCATTTGATTATAAATTAATCAAATGACAATCAAATAATAAGTCTTTTTACAGTAAGTATATGAAAGAATGTTGTTTAACAATTTAAATTTCATTTTTGTCAATTGTTAGATCGTCTTCTTCTCTTTCTCTTGGCTGTTTCTACTAAATTTTTAATAATATCATCAACAATTTTAAAATTAGTTGTACCACCATAAGAAGGTATTGATGTTGATGATGGATTAATCATTGGTGGAATTGGAGGCGGTGACAAGAATGATGAAATATTAAGACCTGATGCATCAATTGATGTTGTATCTGGTTCACTTGATGCAGTAAAATGATTACTAATAGGGTCTGAATTAAAAGTATCCATACGTCGAATTGGTCCATGGTATGATCCAGGAGAATATTTAATTGGTGGCATAATTTGACCTTTGATAAAATCAGCTGCTCGTTCAGCTAACATAATTATTGGTGCATTTGTATTACCAGATACAATTGTTGGCATTACTGAACCATCAACAACTCGTAGTCCTTTAATTCCACCTAAAACACGAAATTTAGGATCAACAACTGACCTTTTATCCCATTGTGGACCCATACGACATGTACCAACTGGATGGTATATTGTTGATGTATAAGTTCGAGCTACACAAGCTAAATATTCATCTGACCACATTTCATATATTTCACATCCTGGAAAATGTGTTTGAAATAATGAAGCTCCAAATTTCTTATACACAGGTGCATATCCAACTGCAATTGATATTTTCATTGCATCAACAACCGCTAAAATATCATCTGGATGTGTTAAATATCGTGGATCAATTATTGGTGGATCATAGGGATTACTTGATCTTAATTTAACAAATCCACGTGATTTAGGACGAAGTAATACTGGATACATTGAAAATGAATCATGTGCTAAGTATGGCTTGTAAACATTATCCCACATTTGACGAGAAAAACCTTGAACCCTTCGAAAGGTTTGACCATCATCAGACGATGGACCACCGGTTACCATGTGAATTTCAAAATCTGGATGATCATCGGAAAAATTAGCATAACGAGTTTTAATAAATCCCAAACCTTCAACACCTCCAAGTGACGTTAATGGACCTGAATAAAGAAGAAAATAACAATAATATAATTTGATTACTTATGACAATGATCTCCATCATGCAAGTCATCAGCTGATGACCGTTATAACAGACAGACGAACAAACGAACAACCTTATGATCAACTTACCTCTTCCTTGTGTGAAATAAGCAATAATATTGGGTAAATTAACAACTCGTCTTTGAACAAGTGTAACTCTTTGATTAATTTTAAAATGTATACCACCTGGATAAATATGATCTTGTAAATTATAACCAACTGGTAAGTTAGCAATTACAGGTATACCCATCGATTGTAAATGTTCTTTAGGTCCAATACCTGATAATAATAATAATTGTGGTGTATTAATAGCACCACTAGATATAATTATTTCTCTTTTTGCATATACTACATGTGTTAAACTAAATCGATCAAATTGTACAGCAACAGCTCGTTTTGCTTCATTGAATAATATCTTAGTTACATAGGCAAATGTTATTACATGTAAATTTGGCCGATCTTTGGCAGATTGCAAAAATGCTTTAGAGGTAGAACAACGAGCTCCACGTCGAATTGTTCCTTGAGGAATAGTAAATCCAGTTTGAATTGGCCCATTTATGTCAACATTTGGATAACCAAGAAATTTACCAGCTTCTGGAAATGATATTGCAATTGGTGTTACATCTGGTGGCGTTGATACTGTTAACAGTCCTCCAACTCCATGATAACCTGGTTTATTAATGAAGTAACATCAAACATCAAATATAGTTATATATAATTTATGTTAATTCAACATCAACATCAACATCATCGTCAACATCAACAACAACGTGTTATTTATGTGATGTTGGGAGAAGAAAAAAAATGTCAGAGTAAGTTGTTACCGCAAAGATAAAAAATTAGGACAAATCTCAGCAACAATTGGTACCTGTTTTGTTCAATTGAAGTACAGGTAACAATTAAGATGAATGGTATATGAAGAATAGTGGTGAGAGATGAGAAAAGGAACGAAAAAAAAATGTTCATTCAATTAACTAATCCATGCAACCCAGTAATAGTGACAATGAGGATATTTATTTTTTTTTCTTCATTTGTTTCTCTCTTTCTTTTCTTTTTCTATCACACAGCAGGTCGTTGAGTCAACAAGTCAACATTGATCAGTCAACAATTAATAAGTGATGATGTTGAAATCAAACAAAACTTACCATTATAAGCAATTCCAGGGTCACGGTTGTCTTCTGATTTAATGAAATAGGGTAAAACATCTTCCCAAGACCATCCATAGTTACCTAATTGATGCCAATAATCATAGTCACGTCGATTACCACGTACATATAACATGTAATTAAGTACAGATGAACCACCTAATACACGTCCTCTTGGCCATCGAGATCGTCGATTGATTAAACCAAAACATGATGCTTCTTGTGGTTCAGTTTGATAAGCCCAATCAATTGGTGTCATCTGTAATGTTGCTGCTGCTAATGGTATATCTGATAATATTGATTCAGAACCACCTGCTTCAAGTAATAGAACTTTCCAATGTGGATTTTCCGATAATCGATTGGCTATAACTGCACCAGCTGATCCACCACCAACTGTGAAAATGGTAAAATGATAAACACATGGTTAATTTTAAACTTCCTTCACCCGATTGACAACATTGACATTGAACTATAATTAAAACATACACTTGATTGTATATGTCTATTAAATTGCTCCAATTATCAATGGCAATTAAAGGGCACCATGTGCAAATGGTTAATTGAATAGATAACTTTTAAAAAGGTGTACTTTTAACTTGATTGTCTCATTGAATGTGTATAAATTTATGTTCCTTGACGATTTCCTGTCGACATATTGAGTATGTATATATATTATCAATATAAATGTTGTCAACGAAAAGAAAAAATGCACAGGAAATACCAACTACTACTTGTTCAAGGTGAACTACTTTAACTGAATTAACTACTGAAACAACTTTTACTGAAGTTACTAAAGTTGTCTGTGTGCAGTATACATGATTAAGGTAAACAAATTGTTCTTGTCTTGGTGTTTGTTGTAAAAAATGTACAAAAAAAAAGTATAATGAATTAATGATAATGGATTTATTTGTACTTACCAACTATGAAATCGTATTCGGAATCCCATTGGTTACGTGAAATGACAACTGAATGATCAGCTGCTCTTATCCAAAGTAGAGCAGCAAGTGGCACCAGGGCAGGTAATAGTTGAGTAACCATCAATTTAACTGACTATTAGTTACTTTTACTTTTGTGACTTTCTTTTTACTTGAAAATTTAAGTTAATTTACAGCCGCAATTGTTATTATTAGTATTAGTATTTGTTTCTCTTTCCTTCTTGTTGTATCAGTTACTTGATGAAATATTTATTTACTGATGAAATAATTGGTGTTAATCGTATCTAGTTGTTGACAAAGTTGTAAAAACTTTGTCAATACCTTTTGGATCAATTGATTAATTGAAATACTTTTAAACATTCAAAAGATACTGCAATCATTTGAAAGTTATCTTTGAATGATGATTAAATTGATTTGTTCTTCTTAATTGTTATTTCATGTCACAGATTCGTGATGAATGTTAAATGATCAGATGATGGTGACCGGTGAGTTGGCTGCATCATCAACAGCCAACACTGGTCAGTGAAATAATTTGTTGATATTTTCAAATTAAATATATATTTGATGACAATTAATTGACCAGTGATTTATTAATGAATTACTTTAATGACACAGATTTTGTTGTTGAAGGAGGGAAAAAACAGTTGCTCTTGTTGATGTACTCGCACGGGTAAACTTATACAAGGAACCAAAGACACAATGAACAATCAATTGTATCTTTTACAATGATTACAACAATTTATCCACCGTATAACATGGGTGTGTGAAACGAAATATATATTATTATAATATATTATACTTTACTTATTGTTACCACTGATGTTACTTGGTAATAGTTGTAATCTTTCACTTGATCTTGATCTTAACTGAATCTTTGAAAAGTTTATGGAAAACTTCACAGGACACACTTCACCTCGTGACACAGTCACACATTGTTGATTTGATGTTGTTGGTGTTGGTGTTAAAGATGAACAAAGTTTGTTGATTAAAAATGTTGTTGTCTTGTTGTTGTTAGTCGTTCAAATGAATGGATAACAGTTGGAAAAATTTTAAAGTTAAAGAGAGAGAAAGAGAGAGAGAGAGAAAGAGATGCAAAGACTGACAAATACAAGACTGAGTACCTTGTACTTTGTGGGTGTTGCTTTTATTTGACAAGTTTGTGAAAAATTTTGACTTACCAACCAACAACTGGCCAACAGCAACTATTCAACAACTATTCTAGCCAACAACTTCAGTGGCTCCACTTAAATTTCAAGTTGAGAAAGAGGAGAAGAAGAAGATGAAGTACAAGTTAGATGAAGATGAAAAAGAAGAAATGATCAACACAACACAACTTATTGTTAACACCCGCCTACCATTGATTTGTTTCCATTGTACTCACCATCCTCCCACTGAATCATCCTTCATCCTTGTCAATTTAGGCTAAATTTATACATTTACTCTTGATATTGTTTAAATGCCTTTACATTAACTCTAACAAACAACAACAACAACAACAACTTCTTGATCATCATCATTTGCATCACACAACACTTTGTAACTTCCCTTGTTACAAATGCACATTTCACTTTACTTTACTTTACTTTACTTTACTTTCATCATTGATGGCAAATCATTTTTGATATATCACTGATAACACTAAATATAAACCATTTGATTGTTGTAACAATTGTACTTTACACTTGACAGGTGAAAATGTCAACTTTAACATGCAAAGTTCAAACAAGTACATTTCACTTGACTTGACTTGACTTAAGTTTACTTGATTGTCATAGTGAAAGTAAAGACCTTTGGTGACCTAATTGACTGTCAATTAATTATCCATTCAGTCACGTAACACACACACAAGTCAACTCAAGTATCGTTAATTGACTTGATTGTACTTTGTTGTTTCTTTTTTACCTTTCACCTAAAAACAACTTACACTGAGAAGATGAAATGAGTTAAATCAAGTCAATCTTACTTACTTAACACCTGTTAACTTTTTAATTTGAATTAAAATGTCTTTGTGTCGTTGTTTTTGTTGTTTTTTACTCTTACAAAGTTTACACGATACAGATGAAAAATATTATAATTTGAATAATCTTTGACACTCTTTGATGATTTTATCCTTGTAAGATGAAACAATTATCACATTTATCATGTGAATGAGGATGTTGAGAGAGAAAGAGAGAAAGAACAACAATTACAATTGAATAGTAAAACCAATTCATGTCAAGTGTAATTGACTAAAAGTGATTATTGAACTTACTCAATTGTTCAGTTATTTCCTTTTTCAACCACTTGACAACAAATGAAGAAATGTGTTTTGTTTTAACAAAAATATTTACATCTTTAAACATGAAAACATTTTCAACACGTGCAAGTAATTTATTTATCATCAACATCTTACTTGTGGTGATTTAATTTGATTAAATTTGTTGTATGATGATTGTTGTTGTTAATTTTATCAATTGTAACACAAGAGAAAAAAAGAGAGAAATGTTTTCACCTTTTACAAAGTTTGATTCTTTTCATGGTCGTTATAATTGTAACCAAATTATAAAGACACAATTTACACATCAACAGAGCAAAACAAACATTACCACCAACACTGAGGACAAAGACAAAGAGACAAGTTTAATTCTTCTTGGTGTTGATGTTAATTGTTGATGTCCTTTTCAATTTCACCTGCAGGAAAAGACCAATGATGTTAATTAAATTGCTTTGAAAACCTTGAGAAAAAGAGAGAAAAAGTTTTTTCAAATAAACCAACAACATATATTTTATAGATATATTTTAGATGGAGGACAGTTTAAAGTAAAATTCACCAACCTTAACAAATTGTCAACGTCTTCACTGTTTACTTTTACTATTTAAATGTTAAAGAGACGTTTATTTTAAATGGTTGTATGATTTTCTTCTCGTTCTTTCACTCATTTACAATTTATTTTCTTTCCTTTCCTTATAATTATACATTAGTTGAAAAATGTAAATCATTTTCACTTGATAATCTTTCAATTTATCTCTTTGACACTTTTTTCTTGGTGTGCAATTAAATCAAATTTGTCTCTTTGTCAATGAAATTTATTCACCATTGATACTTGATACTTGATGATAATGATGACTACTGTTTATTGTTATTGATTGGAAAGAATAAAAACAAATTGTGCAATTTAATGTTGAAATGTTATTTTGTCATTTTTATTTTGAAGATGATTCAATTTGTATTTTACTTTGTGCGTTTCAGTTAATTTTGTGACAAAATTGTTTCACCTGAATATGTTTTGATAAATGTGAAGGAAAATTTTGTAAGAAGAAGAAATGTATTAAAGTGTGCACACACTTTTAATCATCATGAGAGAAGATGATAATGAAATTATCATTCAATTGTTGTTGATTTTCTTGGTGAATCTGATGATCATGGTCTAATTTTATCTGTCATCAATATTGCATCATCATAATTTTTACGTTCACCCTTGTTGAAATATTTCATTCGATCCAAATATTTAGAACAATATTTAAGGTAAAAATGTTCTTTACGTTGATATTTTATCGGATCATTTTGATTACGTGGTCGTATACCACATGAACATGAACCTGATACAGGAATCCAAACCCAACCGACATCACCATCCATTGATAAAACTTTAGCATAAGTCCATACGTAATTTTGTTTACATTCAGAAATCCATCTCTGTTTATTGTATAAAATAAAAGAAGATTATAATTAATCTTGTTACTGTCATTCATTCACAACAATGATCAAAGTAACATCTTTTCATTAGGTAAATGTATCATGATTAACCAAGTAAATATTATATCATCAAAGAAAATAATACACTGTGTGTCATTTGATTAATGATGATACATCAAACAAATGAAAGATCAACTAACGATATAATTAATGATGAACATTTTAATTAATGAAGATTATTTTTCACTGCACTGTTGTTTACATAATTTCAATTGAATGAAAATGAGTTAATTTCAAATTAAATTAAACTTTTAATCAACATAATTTACTAGAACAACTTACACTTTTGTCAATTCCACGACATTCTTGAACTGGTGCATTGAGTAAACCAATTGGTGAAGCATCATTGTACTGTTGATATGTTAGATAATTGTGTTTACAGATAACTTCATGAAAGTATTGATTGACAGATGTTCCATTTACATCTATTTTTTGTAATACACGAACTGTATTACCTAACCAATCTTTAACGATATCCTATGGAGTAAAAGTGTTCTTTAGTTACAAATCTCTTTACAATGTTTTTGTTGTTGATGTTCTTTACAATAAATTGTACTGACCTTTAACACCCAATGATCAATGGATTCGCAAACATTTTCCAATGGTGATGTCAAAAAAGCAAATGATTTACTACGTGATGATGATGATGATGAAGATGCTGCCCTTTTCTTGCGCGATCTAAATGTTATTCGATTATTTGATGACATCGCATATGCAGGTTTATGCGAAAATCTAACATTATTGACAACTGGATATGATGGACTGAATGATCCAAAGTAGTTTGCTAAATTGTTCGGTGGAGGAATTGATGCTAACAGTTCACTAGGTGATGAGAACAACATTTTTCCTTTGACTGATGAAGATGAAGATGAAGATGGTGATGATGATGATTGTTGCTGTTGTTCAATGATCGGCGAAATTGGATGTTCTTCAGGCAAATAGTAGTTAATCAAACGATTTTCATATGAATTGTCATCAATTGAACTTTGTCTGCTGAATCAACTGCATTGACTTGTTCGAAAGGAAAATACGATGACTCATCTGGTGAACTTTCTACATCATCAATACAAATAAATATTATCATAATGAAAAGAATTAAAATAAATAAAATATAACTTAACAGTGAATTACTTGTTGATACTTTCATTTTTGTTCTTCAAAGTTGTTGTTCTTTCAGATAACTTTGTTGTTGTTATTGTTGTTGTTGCTGTTTTTAAACCACTTTGGATAAAGAGAAAGAATTTTTCCGAGTGTACAAAAGTTTACATCAAAAGAATCATAACATCATTGTGAATATATATGAATGTAGATATATTTGGTTGACATGAAGTAAGTAAGTGTGCAAAAAGGAAAGTGAACAACTTGCACTCAAATCCAGGATACTTGAACAACTCGACAAGCAGAAGGTTCACAGGTCATTGGTGAACAGAGACCGCGCGAAAGAACTTCAACCAAATAACAGGAAGATACAAACAGAAAGAACAGAGAGAACAGAATGTGTGTGTGAAGATTCTTTTTGCTTTTGATGCTTTACTCTATTTAAAGTTTCACATGTGATCATTTTATTTGACACTCAATTCGAACAGAACAAAAATGACTTCTTTACAATTGACAAAGTTGTACTCAAATGGACACGCCTGACACATACACTGACGTCAGTGTGTAGTTCGAATACATGTTATGTGCTATGATATCGTGTTGTAACGTAGAACAGAGAGAAAAAAAAATGTTCTGAGATTTTGTCAATGAATGAATGGCATAAAATTTACGATAAAAGTTAATTGAGTAATGTTCAATGTTGATACAGGTAGATTGAACAACTTGTTCAACCAAATGGCTATTGCATTGTTGAACCAGTCATAACATGAGTTGTATGAGATGAGATTTGTTCTAAAAAAAGAATCCAATGTTCGACAGTCACAGTCACATAGAAAAAAGGAAGAGAACGATCTGAAACAAAAAGTCACATGCATGGATGAGTAGATTGTCAATGGTCATCATTTGTACCTTGTACAAGTTACAATTGTCGAATTACTAAATGGTTGTACTTACTGCACTTGTACTCTAGTACACTTAGTGTTCACTTGACCAGCCGCCCACCTTGTTGTAATATCATCATGTTGTATTTCGACATTGGACAAAAAAGACTTGTCTATATTAGGATCTTTAGGGTAATTCATCTCAATTTATCATCCGGTACAAGAGACCATTGAAAGAATATGATATCTTATTTGTCTCGCTTTTCTAATGTACCTGAGTTGATTATCAAATGAACTTTTTATATTCCATTCTTCTATCCATAAGTATATAAATGTCACATACTAATGGTTAAATCGTGAGGTGCGTGTCAACAAGATCAACCAAGTGTATTAAATCATTAACTAACATGTAAGTAATATTATCATTTTCATTGTAACTTCATTCTGCACATGTGTGTCTAGACTTTGCAAATTCATTTGTCCAGTTTAACTTTAGTTACAACTAAAAGGTATCATTTTTTCATTGATACTTGTGGTTATGATTGAATCGTTCAAAGGGTATAATCGAAAACTACTTGATTGATGTAGATAATTGATGATCATTTTAAAACAACTACATTTGATTTGTTGTGTCATTTTATTCACTGTTGTTGTGTTTGATGGAAAAAAGTACATTTAAATGTAAAACGAGAGGATAATGTTGAACAATTAGTTAACTTGAGGTCAGTTAAGCAAATGCCAAAGATAAACAATGACAATGAGTCAATGTCCTGGTGACAGGTAAAACAAAAGAAAGGTAAATGTCAGTAACAATTAACAAACAACTTGTCCATCATCCAATTTGATTGATTCAAAGTGAAATTGATGATGACGATGATGATGATGATGATGAGAATAGCCAAAAGTGACGCTGTTAAGCGGATCAGTTGATTTGTCCTTTCTCTGTTGTTTTTCGTCAATTGTTGATGATGAACCACCCACCAATTGAAGGATGAAAGAGAGTAAAAGGACATTAACATCACAACAGGTTAAACAAAGAATTTCTACAACAACAAAAAATTACAACAACAAAAACAACAAGTCAACTTGATATAAGAAGACTTGTTAAAAAAGTTGAGAAAAAGTAATTGTTATAAGTAACTGATATATATTGTACCTGTACCTGTGTTGTTTTGTTGAACAATTGCACTTTCATCTTATCATCAGTTACAAAATTAATCTTCAAGGATAAAAACAACAAATAACGATGCTACTTTTGAACATACCATGGTTTGTTCTTATTGGCATTTGGTGACATTTTTTTCTTGTTGTTCCTTTTGTATCAACACCCAATATATTTATATATATATAATACAACAACAACAAACACCTGTCACTTGTTTTTGTCGTTGTTGTTGTTGTTGAATTTATGTCAATAAAAGGAACCAGAATATCATTTCATTTGATGAAATACTTTTAAAAATGATGAAATGAAAAAAATGATTTTGTCATCTTCTTCTTCTTTTACTTCATCAATAGATGAACAAGATGGATGGATGAAAATGTATCATTACATCATTTATACCAGTGAAGCAGATCAATTGCACTTTCTTCTTGGCAAATTAACCAGTAGATATATTTTCACCTGTTTGACATTTTGATTTGTTGATAAAAATAAAAAGAACAGGATGAAAGAGAAAAAAAATTCATCATCATGACACATGATGAAGGAAAAGAAGTAAATTAAAATTGTTTCATCTTTTTAAACGACATGACGATGACGATGACGATGTGTGTATACATCATGTGTTGATTGATAAAATTAATTTTTACCTTTCAAGTGTGATCTTATTCAAAGTTCATAGCATGAAATAAACTTACTTGAACTATTTGTTGATAAGTGTTGTTGATTTAACACCTAAAATAACTTTGAAAGACATACACTACAACTAGTTTGTTTGAATGACTTTGAATGTGTGTTCCCATCGACACCCTAAAAGTAAAATTCACACACTTTGATTTGTACCATCAAGTAAACAAGTGTTAAAATATTCACCATTTAATGGTAAACATGGTAAGACACATTAATCGACCACTGAATTACACGAATTAACTTGATGAAGATGATGTTGATTTGTCTATGAATAATTAATGGAGAATAAAGTTTGTTTGAGTAAAAATAAAAGTAAATTTCATCAGGAAATGGATCATGAATGACTTTTGACACTCTCTTATCAACAGATTCATCTTCATCTTTATTCCATTTGCCGTTAAAAGCATCTGACAAATGTAAGGAAGTAAGTCATTAGGACAAATATCGGGTGTGAATGTTTTAACAGTGAAAAAAAATGTTAACATTGAAAATGTAAAGTTATTTTGCTTCTTACTTCTTCACCTTGTTCTTCTTCTTCCTTCATAATATTATGCATGACGAAACCTTCGCATTCTTGATCTTAGTATGTAATCAGTTGGATCACGTTGAAATCGTAAAAATCAGTTGTATGCTTGTTATCCAATGGTATCCATTATATATCATCATTGGTAATTTATTGAAATGTTTCTATTGATCTATCATAAAAGATAAACTTAGTGACGAATGATTCATACAAGAAAAATTCGTGTTATGCCATGAAATGAAAAAATATATCTGATCAAATACTTATATTACTATTGTATTACTGTACTAACATCACTTACATCACTACCAAATGTTAGATGATGGAAAATATGAATTTACCTGATAGATATGACAAAGAAATAAAAAGTATCCCATGTGAACAAGTGAAAAATTCAAGGATGAATGAATCATGGTGTATGATGATTGTAACAAGGTAAATGATGTTGACGAAGAAGATGATGAAAAAAAAAATATCTATAATAATGATATTTTCACACTTGTGAAGAAAAAAGGGAAAAATTTTCAAGTGTTTACCATTGATGCTGATAAGATGATGATGAGGATGAGGATGAGGATGACAAAGATGAAGATGAGGATGATGATGACCATTGATGCAAATCATACTTAAAGAGAGTACACTTTTAGTCAATGTTGACATTCAAGCGGAAATAAAAGTTCACTGAGGTGAAAAAGAAAAAAAATAAATAAAAAAAAAGTAACAACAACAAAATGTCTACAACAATCAAGGTAAAAAAAGGTGAGAGACATACATTTACAGACTAATTTACAGACCAAGGATGAAATTATCCGCAGTTACGTGTACCAATGCAATTGTTCACACATGTGGATTCAGTTGATTCAATGTTAAGATTGACCAGAAAAGACATTTTCCTTCCTTTACAATTCAATTCAATTGAGGCCAAGGACAGTTCGATATTTACACAATGAATCAATTCACGGTCAGGCGGGTATTTTCACAACACTGGACATTTCACTCACCTTGATATTGTTATTATTTTTTCTTTAACCATCTTCTTCTTCTTTCTTCTTTCTTCTTATTTTTCTTTCATCACCAACATCATCGTCATCTTTAACAACATTCATCGTCATAGAATTGTCGTATAAATCCAGTTGACATACACCCAATAGGGTTCATTTGTTAATCTAATCAAATAAGGCCATTAACCTATCTTAATTGGATAAAATTGTCTTTGATTCATTTGATTGAACAGTCTGACAAATTACAACATTTGAACAATTGACCCATTCATTTTCATTGTACTTTACTTGATGATGCATTAACGATTAAATTGGTCATGAATCAGATGTTTTTACATTGACGCTATTCTTATGCTACAGTTAGGTAAATTGGTAGAAGATGTTATTATTTCACTGGGCCAGTAGTGTGAACAATAACCTGACAAAATAACAGGTCAATTAAATTCAGTTCCTGTCTTGTACTTGACTTAACATTGATCGAATACAATAAAGATCAAGATAGAAGGATCAAACAAAATGTGTACAGGTGTGTATGAATGTGTATGTTTACCTACCTGATGTAGACCAATGTGACCAATTCTTTTGTTATAAACCTTGACCACCACCTGTTCAACTGATTGATCTTTCATTCCATTTTTACAATTCAATGTTTCATTGTTCAACTTCCAGGTAAATAAATTAACTTGTACAATCAAATATCACATAATGTTTCATCATATTTTTCAAGTGACTTATTATTTTTGTACAATAATTACACTTATGCAATCTGACAAATCGACTGATTTAACCTGACCACTAAACTTACATCCATCATCATGATGAAAATGATTATGAAAGTGCACTTTTCAAATTATAACGGTAAACGACCATTAACGTTGACAGAGTCACCTATCGAAAAATGCAATAAGTACAAATGTAGATGTTCGCAGACGATAAATCATTGATTGTATTCAATCTAATCACAATTTATTCTATGAAAATTGAAATTTTATCCTTCCAAATGTATTAATCGTGATCTGTCAATAGTATTTGGTTGAACTTCATCCTGAACTTTAGATCATACATCAAATCAGTGAACTTATTCTTGGTATGCATTCTGTACAATCGATCAAATTGTATAGATTGTACTTGAAATTATCATCATTATTGATGTGAATGCAACAGCTAACATATTGTAGGATGGAAGACTTGGACACTTACACCTGACTTCAAATCAATCAATCCAACTGTCCTTGACCAGGTGATGTAACTTGTTGGCCACTTAATGATGCTTGACCTTTTTGACTTCCTCTTCGAACAGTTGTTGATGATGAAGATTCTTGGTTATCTTGAAAACATTTGATGCATCAAGTTGGCGTGGTAATACTTGACCTGTTAATTGTAAACTTTGTATAACTTTGTTTACAATTTCATTGACTCCTTTCTCTACCGATCTAATGTAAGATTCAATTTATTTTACTCTTGGTAATTCAATTCAAGGTAGAGTGAGTATGGATGTTCTTGTTCAAAAAAAAAGTCAGACAACGAAATGATTGAATTGACTGAAAAGTGCAAGGATTTTTAATATTAATTGATTCAATGCTAATGATAGCCTAGACTTTTTGGAAATAACATCAAATCTAGACACATTTGAATTGACCTTTCAAGTGAATTTGTCCTTCTCATGCATACAAGTTACTCTTCTCATCTGATTACGAAAATGTTGAAATGTTGGAGACTAATCGATGGCCGAACTTCTATGGATGTTCAATCAATAAGTTGCTCTTTCAATGGAAGATGTTGTTTAAACGTGTTTTGACTTTTTCTTTTAAATTCAAGCAAACCAAAAGTGATAACCGATCTCATTCACATCACATGGATTCACTGTCAATTTTGGAATATTTCATGTCTTGTTGATATGTTTGATACTTTTAGATGTACCAAATGCATTGAAGATGTATCGTGCATTTCAGATTGACGTGACATTCGATGGGTCCATTTTCATATCATTGCATTATGAGAGATAATTAGTGTCAACTCTCATTACCATTCATCGCAGAACCGAATCAAATATCACTTTTGCTGTTTTTGTACCTCTTACATTGTGATGGACATCTTCCAATGACGACTGATGATGATGTTTTGAACTCCCTGTTGATACATTTGGATGATCTTTTACTCGGTAACTTGACTCATCTCACCAATGTTACACAAGTATCTATCTTTGCCATTTTGTGTTTATTTATATATCTGATATAATTAACTCAGTATTTGATGTGGACTAAATTTATCAGACCACTTGACTCACATGTCAGTGTCAGAACACTTCAATTTGGGCTAATAAAGTAATTTACTAAAATACAAGTAATTCACTCGTCTGTTGTACCAGTTTTCGTGGTTAAGTGATGAAGTTGATTTTACTGTAACACTTTAACAATGATATTCTTTTAATTCTTTGTCTAGACGTTTGATCCATGAGTCAATTTGTTCGAGTCTAAGCATCAATTGTGTTTGGACGGTCGACTGAATGACAAGTCAAGCAGATGATGAAATTATTTACTTGGTCGTTGGGATGAAGATGTTCTTTTACATGTGACAGTAGGTCTGCTTGTACAGTTGATGAATTTATTCATTGAAAAATTCATTAAATTGTAAATTTTTCACTGATCTACTTGATGGAACTGTTCATCGGCAAGAGTCAGACTCAAGTTTTTGTATGCGACTGTTCTAGGACATATCAAATGACCCAGCGGGTGATTTTGGTGTTTGGTCATTGGTTGGAGTCCTTCTTAGTTGAGATCATATCCTTATCATCAATTTAATTTTCATGCGACTTCAATGTTCTTTCATTCTTTTGAAATATTTAGACCGAAATCGAGACTTTGTTAAAGTAATACAAAATAACTAACGAAGCGAAAAAGTAAATGGAATGGACGACAACAGATGTCACAAATGTAGGTGATGATGAAAATAGAAGAATCGATTGAAAGGAAAAAAGTTTAAAGTTAAAATGAAAAATTCGAATGATACACAGGTGAACTTTGACATCAAAACACAAGATATCCAATTGATATGGAAAAAAAATTACACTCAATAGCAAATGTTTAAAATAGAACCCTGAAGAAAGGAAAATTCGATTGAAAGAACTTTTTTTTTCTTCCCTCACAAACCAAAAAAATGTGAATCACAATTCAGCAACATCAGATGATAAGTCAGTGTGGAAAATTGAATCAACACTTTCAAATGTATCAGAATAAATTCAAGTGATCTTTTCGAAAAATGTAATGAAATACGTTGACCAACAGCAAGAAGTGAATTGAATTTGATACAATCAATATGATTATCAGTCAAACGAATAGTTCAAAATCTTCTTCAGTCACAGCTTGTGAAAATTGATTATATTAAGATGTTGGGTAACATTTTAGAAACTTTTAAAACTTTTTAGGTGGAACAGTCGATGAATCAATCGATCGATTCAAAGTTGGAAAATACTTTTACGTGGAAAATCAATTAACTCGCTTAGCCGAATCATTTGATTTGATCATCATCTTGTGAATCATTCGTTTCATCTGAATCACTCGATCCTTCACTGTTCATATGATTAGATATATATTTAGCCTTTATTGGAGGTAATTGAGTTTACTTTTCATGATGAACAATTGACAAGATTTGTCACAAATTCGTCCTTAATGGCACTTGAAATATATTCAGTCTTTTATTAGTTGCAAATAGATACACTTATTACCGTTTAACATTACAATTGTTATCAGTTGATGTACAGAAGATATCATACTCAAGATGCTTGTTGGCAGACAAAAGTTCGATCGATCAATCTGTCTCACCTGGTGTTACCAAAATAATATGAAAAAGTATCACATCAACTGAAGGTCAATTTCATATACGAAATGAATCGTCTCTCTATGAATAGATTGATTGATTCATCTGTTTTTTCGATTGTCAAGTTGTTTTTAAAGTTTTTAAACTTATTTTATTACTTTACTCGAAATGTAGAAATGAAATTAAAAAAAGAAAAACTCGCACTTGGCCGGTCAATGACTAACAAGGATTGGTCATCCTGTACATATTTTGTTTGTATTGATTGTTCTTCAACTTGAGTGACTTGAAAATATTAAATACTTTTGGTTTTTTTTGGTAGTGTGCATAAAGTAGTTTACATTAGTTTTCTTATTAACTATTGTTGAGTACTAAGTTAAGTTAAATTAAGTTAAAAAAAAGAAGATGAAGTAAAAAGGAAAAAGAAAACTATTATATCTCTTGTCGATATTTAGCTCGTCGTTGACATAAATAGTAAAGTAGGAATGAAATGACAAAGCAAGTCACAATTAAAGTAAATGTGACAAATGATGAACTAGTTAACCAATCGGTACTTTTAACACATGGTGTTGAATCGATGCATCCATTAGTACAAGAATCATCACATGGTTGACAAGTGTAAAGCCAATCGTATGCGAGTCTAAAGAACAACAAGAACAACAAGAACAACAGTAGAAGAAGATTAGAACAAAGCAATTAACTAAGAGTAAACAAAGCAAGTAAAACACATGTCAAGTACAAGGGTAAATATTTACAATCATTCAATCAACAAATAATTTACAAATCAACTTACCCTCGTTGTTTGAGTTTTTGTTGCCAAGCATTTTCCACCATAGAACCGTTAAAGAATTGTTTTTTGCTTGATTCATCAATAGATGCAGTAGATGAGTAATAATTATCTCGACATAAACATTTATATCCACCTCGTCTCCATCCATGACCAGGATGAAAGATACACTGTTTTACAATTTATTGACAACAGGAAGAACAAGAATAACAATAACACATGATCAGTGAAAATATGTCACCATACAGGTAAGCAAATAGGTGTGAGTGAGTGACTGACTCACAGGTCAAAGAAGAAGAAGAAGAAGAAGAAGAAGAAGAAGTAGAAAAAGAAGAATGTTATTTGAAAAGTTTGTTTCCTTTGAAATAAGGAATTTGACAGTAGCAGATGGTTGTGCGACTCCCACACAAGGTGCAGGAACAGAATAAGACTGGACTGTGGACCGTGGACTGTACCGACGAGGAAAAACGGACAGAGAGAGAGAAAGAGAGAAAAAGTAAGAAAAGAGAAGAGAGGAAAGAACTAAAGAACCAAAAAGAACCAGCTGGAGTAAAAGTGAGTGCACGTTCTTTGGTTCTTTGGTTCGTTCGCTCTTTCGCTCTTTGGTCGGCGTTCTTCCTTTTTTTTGTCTGAACTTTTGTGTCTCAATGGCCTTTTGCAAAGTTGAGGCAGGTTGAGGGTCGGGTGACTTAGTGTATAAGGACACAGGATGCAGCTGGACGGATGCTAAGAGCACACGGGCCGAGACAGAGCGAGAAGGGGAGCTCAAGCCAAAACGTGAACACATGTCGAGAAGAAATTCTTTCTCTCTTTCTTTTTCCTTCTCTTTTTCCTTCTCTTTTTCCTTCTCTCTTTCCTTGACTGAAGCAACCGACACAAGGGGAACCATCGGTGGCAACTTACAAGTGAACCATAAGCGAAAAGGCACGTGCCACACTACGAGGTAAGAAGGACAAAAAGCACAAAAAGCACGAGCTGGTCCTTTTCGGTCCTCTTTCTCTCTCTCTCTCTCTCTCTCTCTCTCTCTTTCTCTTTTTCCTTCTCTTCTCTCCCTCCCTCTGCTTCCCCCGTTTCTTCTCTTTTCTCTTTTCATTCATCCTTGTGTGTGTATGTGTGTGTGTATGTGTCTCTGCCCTTTGGACCAACTGCCACACGCCAAACAACTGCTATACTCTGCACCTGGTGCTTGACGACACACAAAATTGAGAGAAAGAGAAAAAAAAGTAAACCATCGAGTAGGCAATAAGTTCAGTACTTGGTGAAAGAAAATGAAGAGAGAGAAAAAAAAAATACTTTCAACTTGTGTCCAGCTGCCAGGTTGAAGAAAATAGTAGGTAAAAGTAAAGGAAAGAAAAAAAGTATGAGTTTACACTTAAACAGTCAGTGTACTCACCAGACTAGACTTTTCTTCACACTTGTGACTACCAGGTAAATTAACGACTAAACCACCAGGTACGGTGACCGCCTGGTGATCATGACCAACTGTTGTTGTTGTTGATGCTGACGATGTTGTTGTAGATGCTAGCGATGATAATGTTGTCCTTGTTCCTCTTGTTGATCTCTGTGTTATTGTATTTGTTGTCATAATACTATTTGAACCTGGACATTGATTAAAGTCAGTTGATGATATGTCTACATCAACACTTATCAAACCACGAATAGCATAAACATTTGGTCCAATTTCACCAATAATCAATGTTGAAAATGACATTAACCATTTACGTAATTCACATGAATAATATATTGGTGACCAATCAGCAAATATTAATTCTTCACGACTAAATGCACTTGAACCAATATGAACTGTTGGTTCACGTAATAAACGTTCATAAAATTGACTTTTTTTACCAACATTATTTGATGGTCTTAACCATGGTTCAGTAATTGTTATTGATGTATTATGTGATTCAGATGATATTCGACGTTTAGGTTCCATTTGTATATAATAATCTGCCATTAAATTATTTCGTGTAACACTACGATTTGGTGGAAGACGTAACCATGCTACACGTGCACGAAAAAATGAACCATCTTGTGCAACAAGTTGATCAATTGAATTACGTAAAAATTTGTATCCATCTTTTGATGGTTCGTAATCAGAAAATATTGATGATAATAATGATATCCTCATGGATGTGTCTTTGCCACGTTCACGCCATAAACTTGCTACTTTATCACTTACTTTACGAACTTTGTTTGGAAGTAATAAGTAACGTTGATGACTTGTTTGAATGACGTCTATGATTGATTGAAAGAAGAACAATTTGTTGTTACAACAATTTAACTTGATGATAAAGTTTTTTCGCTCAAAGTTACAAGTTATTAAAATCTTACCTCGACTTGTATAAGTTGGTAAACATTGATGTCGACGTGAAATATCATCAATTGCATTCAAAAAAGCAACTTCAATTGATTCTTCTCGTCTCGGTGGATCTGTATGAAGAATGTTGAAATCAGAATCAAATGATGAAGTTGCCAAATTGAATGATGCAGGTTTACGATGATGTTGTTGTAAAGATGACATTTGATGATGATTTTTCACTTCTGATGGAATAAATACACTAGACCAACCACTTGTTGGCGAATACACAGGAGAGGATGTCCGTTGATTAAATTGTGACACACTGTTGTGTGAAACAAATGATGTAACACGGATATCCTCATCAGGTTGTTCTTGTTGTTGTTGTTGTTGTTGACGATGTTGTTTAAACGGAAAGAATGGTGAAATAGAACTGATAGATGTTGGATGAGTGTATGATGATCTCATCAACAACATACACAGGTAAAAAATATGAAGGTTAAACCTCCAAAAGGAGTACTGAGACTCCTGTGGCATCTTCTTCGAAGGTTGAATTACTTTTTCACTGAGTAAATTTTTTTTTTCACCGCTTACTCTTTCTACTTGTCTCACACTGTTTCTCTCGTTTTTCTTTCTCTCACCCTCGTCGTGGTCACACAGCAAGTGAGCGTGGGTCCTCTTTTCAACTTTACACCCCAGGTCTCTCTTTTTTTCCTTTCCTTTTTTCACGGACGGAAGCAAGAGGTGGGCCTAAAGTACCAAACTGGGAGTGGACTGTGTGAGGGCAACTTGCTTTACGATTGTTATTGGACCTTACATAGAAACACACACACACAGTAAGTGAAAAGGTGAAACAGAACTTGACTGAGTAACTGAGTGAGTCAGACAATTTGAAAACCAGCAACAACCATCATCACACGCCCTGGTCACACATCACACGTTCACATTGATTCAAGCAAATGTCAATTTCTTTACTTGACACTACAGATAGATATGTGTATACACAGATAAACAAACTAATTCACTTGAATACAATAAAATTTTCCCGTCAGCGTCAATACTAGTATGACTATTTAGCCCTTCCTTTGCCTTTGCTTTTTTTCATTCTTCCTTTCCTTTCCTTTGGTCCTTCCTTCCTGTGGGTGAGTATTAACCTTCTCATCCATCATCTTATATTCATTCATGTATTCAACTTGCACTCTGTTCACCCGTTTTTTCTTTTCATTGATTCACCTTAGATACCAACTAATGGGTCCTTGGATACCCTTCATAACATGTACAGGTACAACTAAACTGTCCGTTTCCTTGTGTGTATGTTTCCATGTATATATATATTGTGAGTGTGTGTGTGAAGGTCCACATGTGGCTACTGATGCACATCCAGATGCAATTAACTTCCGGTTTGGATGCTGTAACACCTGCTCACTTTGAATACTTGTTGTACTTGTAGGTTCTTCTTTCAGTTTCTTTCATTTTCTACCTTTGTACAGTTAGGAGGAAGAACTAACTTTAGAATAACTACCCCCTGAACTTGTGTAGTAGAACTTAGTACAGGATAAGTTGTATTATTATTTTCAACCATCAACTTACTTAACTACCTAACAGTAGGTCAAGTGTCAAATTACTTAGAACCCGCCTTTTCCATAACAATTAACGCCAAAGTTAGTCAATTCATCTGTAATTTACATAGGATGATATTTAACTTACTTTCTTAACTACTTATTACCCAACAAGATACTACTTAACATAACAACGTATTCAAGTTGATCATCATTGATCATACTGGATCAAAAAACACCTGGACACAACAAGGATAACACAAAATTTGTGTATATGTATATATATAGTATACATGTATGTTCATCAACATCAAAAGTTCAACAGTCGTCAACAACAGCATTTACTTCATTATACCTTTTACAATATTAAATATTCAAATTGTTTGTGTCTGTGTTGAAATTGCGTGTATTTGTTGTTGTTGTTGTTGCTAAACTTTGTTCAATGTTATTTTTGAATAATTCGCACATGTTGACTGTTGAAGTTAAAAACATTTGGCAAAAAAAGTATTTGCTGATGAAGATGATGAAAATGAAGATGAGAATGAGGATGAGGATGAGGATGAGGATGAGGATGAGGATGAGGATGAAGATGCTTTTGTTCGTTCGCTAAAAATCTCAATAAATAAATTTATCATGATTAAAAGTATAATCACACAGTAAATGACCATGATTCATCGCATTGCACAGATTAAGACTAAATTGTAGAAAAAAACAATCAATGATATCAATTGAATATCTACAAAGGAAAAGAAGAAGAAAAAAAAAAGGATGAACATTGTGGCACTCTTTTAGTTAGTTGTTTGTTTGTTTGTTTGTTCTTAGTTGTTTGGTCATTTATCTCCTCTTGAGTTGTTGCACATGTCATGGTTAGAAGGAAAATATTGACATTGACCATCGTTAAGTTTCTTCTCGTTTTTTGTTTAAAAAAGAAAGAGAAGAGGAAGATTCTTTTTCTCTCATTAATGGCAGGCCAAAGAAGAAGGAGAAAAAAAAGAAAGAGAAGAGGAACATAATTAACGACAAACAATTTTCTTAGTTGTTTCATTTGTCACATGGAACGATCAGTGTCAAAAGTGTGTTCACTTTTGTAAGAATTTTTTTGTGAACCATTTTTGTTATTATTGTCACTTCCGGTCAAAGAAGAAGGAGATGTTTGTATTGATGGCCGATGATTTTTTCTACCACAAGATGATGAAATAGCTTGTTGTTGTTGTTCTTTTTCCGATTCTAATATTAATCTTGCACTTTCAGCTTCAGCCCATTCACGTAATTTATCTTGCTCTTGAGCTAATTTAATCCAATGACTACGATTATCAATAACACCTTGTAATAATGGTTTTAATTGTTTAGGAAATAATTTAGCAAATGCTTGATATATTGGTAAACAAAATGAATCAATAAATGATACTTGCATCTTTGGTAATTCGTCAGATTTATCTCGATTCATCATATCAACTGGTTGAATATTTAATTGTGTTTTTTCAATATCACCTTGTTGAAAAAATTCTGATGCAACTAATTGTGCAATAACTTTTTGTATATCCCATGGTTTAGTTATTGCAGCAATGTCACATGCAGTCATTAACATACCACGTAATAATTTTCTACCATTTGAATTACCATCAGAAGAATAAAAAAAATCATATGAACCAGTTTCAATTAATTTAAAAAATATTCCACGATTTTTAAAATAAATTGCAATATCAGTTGCTAAAATTGCTTCTTCTAATACAAGGATAACATTTTTATATTCTATTGGTGATAATGATGAAAATATTTGACAACCATCAGAATTAAGTATCATTAAACATTGATCAAGATGATGTCGTTCCATGACTGATGTTGAATATAATTGTGCTAATGGTGATGATGATTTAATTTGAAATGAATTATTAGTACCACGATGATCTAAATCATGACATAAACATGCAACTAATAAACCAAGTGTTTCAATTTCACCAATAGTTGAAACTAATCCAGTTGCTGTTAATATTGCAAACATCATTTGTGCTACATTAAATGCATGTCGCCAATTATGATATATAACTGGACGATAATTTTTTTTAACTGATAATAACCAACGACAAAGTATACCATAATCAATATGAAATCGTTCAATTAGATCTAAATCTAAAAACATTCGTAATGTAGCTTTAACAGTTGTATCTTCATCAAGATTGAAATCAGAAAATGCAAAATCAAATAATCTTAAAGCTTGTGTTGATGGAATCACAGATTTAGCTAATTCTTGTGCTTCTTCAAATGGTGCAGTTGCATGATAAGATAATATTTCAAAGGTAACTTTTTGCTTGGCCATTGATTTAACAACTTTTTCAAACATTTGTACATTGTGAATACCCATTCCACAAAAAATTGCAAATGCCTGTGAAAGGAGAAAAGAAGAAAATATCAACAATTAGTAAATACGAACAACAACAACAACAACATCACCTGCTTGACTTGCAGATGTTTTCGTGGTGTGAAAGAGTTAATTAAGGGTAAAAATGAACACACCATCAACACATGGTCATAATGACAGGGTTAAACATAGTGACAATTGTTATACACTTTAAATGTATATACTTTGTTCTACCAACAGATGTTTCTTAAATTATCCGTTAAACTGGTTACACTTAATTGAAGTGAAAAAAACAACAGTTACTCACCTCAAAAAGATTTTCATCATTTTTAGTAAAGTGTCCACCATTTATTTTATTGACTAATTGTGAAACACCAATAATTTTACCACTAGCATTACGTATTGGCATGCATAATATGGCTGAGTGTTTAAAATTAGTTAAATTATTGAGATCAACATTAGGATCAAATCGTGGATCCTCATATGCATTTGGAATATTTAATGTTATACCAGTAGTTGCAACATAACCAGTAATACCAACATTAATTGGAAATCTTCCTTCATGTGGATGAAAATGTTGTTGTTGTTCGTGATGATCATGATAACTATCATTGTGATGATCATTGTTATCATCAACTTTATCGTCATCATCATCTGGTTCATCACCTGCTTCAAAATCAAATACACGACAAAATGTTTTTCTACCTTCTGAATATTCACTATCTTCAGCAATTAATAATATTTGACAACGTTCAACTTCAAGCAATGATTGAATATGTACCATAATTCGATAAACAATATGTTCTATTGTTGATTGTTCTTCAAATACCATACGTGCTAAATCTAATAAAACTTGATTACGTTTATTTTCTAATTGTGATCGTTCAAATAATTGTGCATTACGCAAACCAATACCACAAAATTGTAAATATTGTGAAAATACTTCCATGTCACTATTAGTAAAATCACATAATTCATCAATATCACCAACTTTTATTATTTTGTTGATAACTTGTGCAACACCCATAACTTCACCAAATATATCATGAATTGGTGCACATAACATATTTCGTGTTTTATAACCAGTTTTTTTATCAACTAAATCTGAAAATCTATCATCTGAATAACAATCAGATATATGAACTGATTGACCAGATGATGCAGCATAACCAACAATACCTGTTCCCCATGGGACACGAATTTCTTCAGCTTGATCCATTTGTTCTATTGTTGATTCAGATGATACATCGAATAATGTTGAACGAAAATGTCGATCTGGATCATCTTTTTCACCTTTAACTAAAAATAATGAACAACGATCGGCATTAGTTAATATACTAACATTTTGTAGTATTTTATGACAAAGAGATTTAACATCAAGATCATTGCAAATATCTTTTACAAGTTCAAATATTAATTGTTTTTCATCAAGTGCTGTAATAGAATAGAAAAAGGAAAAGAAAAAAAAGAATATAATTAGTTAATTGTATACAATTTTAAATGGTAGATTAGAACATACCTTCGAGTTCTTTACGTGATTTACGTGGAGGACCTTTAATTAATTCACATGTTGAACCATCAGCAGGTGATACAGGTAAAAATGTTGGTGTACCATCTGAAGTAGTTGAAACCATTGGCCTGAGAAAAAGACTACATTTTTCAAATTCATGGGCTGAAATTTTTCTAACAGGAGTTGCAGAACCTGATACTGGTGCAGATGAAGAACCAGGTGCACCAACTGAATGTGATGTTCGAGCTTGAAGCCATGCATCAACAATAGATCGACTAGCTTTACGGACGAAGTAATTTTGCAAAAATGCTGGATGTTCATCAAGCCAAGCTTCCATTGTATCATATTCTTCATCATCTATACTTTTGGACGGTGATGGATTATCATCATCTTGTTCAGATGATTCTATATTTAATTGAGATAAATTATGTTCTAAATTTTCTTGGTGTTCTTGTGATTGTTGATGATAATTTTTTTGTTCACTTTTAATGGTATATTCTTTAGATGATTGACTTGATGTAGATTTTTCTTCAGATGGTCGACTCATAGTAATAACTGGAGGATTTTTAGGGGTAAAACAAGATGATTTTCGTCGATTAGGTGGTGATGATGGTAGTGGTGGTAGTGGTAGTGGTGGTAGTGGTGGTGGTGATGATGATGATGATGATGAGGATGATGAAGGAGGTGAGGGAGGTGAAGGAAGAGATTTATCTTGATGATGACGATTATGATGATAATGTGAGGGAAGATGAGAAGAGGAAGAAGAAGATGATGTTGTTGCTGTTGCTGTTGCTGGTGTTGTTGTAGTATTTTTGTTACTGTTTTTGTTGCTATTATTATTGGTAGCTCGACTGGCTGGTGATCCTCGTGGATGCCAGCCAGGAGGCCAGAGGGGTCTCCAAAGTGCAGATGCAATAGTTGGACAATTTGACGATGGTGATGTTACTTTACTATGACTACTACTACTATCTTGATGATGGGATGATGAAGATACAGATAATTTAGATGGTATATTGGTGTTTATTGAACAACTCGCAGATGATGACTGTTTATCCCTGCGCGGTGACCTACAGGGTGATCGGTTTACCAATGTAATTGACTCACCACTTGGCCCATCTGTACGTCCAGTGTCCAGTTTGGTTACTTTTTTCAAATATCCTTGATGTTTGACATTCAACGATATACAAATATATAATTAATCATATGGGATTATTTTAAAACAAGTTACAATGTATGTTGAAAATTAATTTTTTTTTAAATATTATTTTATGTATAATTTAATTAATACACAGATATTACATTACATTTATAAATATATTTATCAATCACCCACATAACATACACATAACAATAATAATAATTATAATAATAATAACAACAAGGTCTATGTGTATCAGTGTATATGAATGAATGAGTGTAATGTATCAACAGTCAACACATGATTTTCACTCAGAGAGTCTTGTGTGTTTTGTACAAAACACAGACGAAAAAAAATCTTCATTCACTATACTGCCATCTACAGAGAATTACTTACGTCTCATGGTGGTGGTTTCCTCGTTTGTCCTCGAATATGGTATTCGAGAGAGACTTGTTCGTCTGATGCTTGTTACACAAGAAGGATGGAAAAATTTATACTTGCTTTACACGGTACAGTAGGACAATATTGTCATACCCTCACCTCTACTTGGCCATACACTGACTGACTGACTGAGTTGGTGACTTGATCAAACTCTCTCAACATCCTACAGGTTACTATGGTTACCTGGTGCCTGCTGCTTCTGCCTTGTCGAGTGAAGACTGCTAATGTTCTCTCTTTCTCACTTTTTCCTCTTTGTACCTCCTGACACATTCTCTCATCTACTCTGTTCCTTGCTCTTTGTCATTGTACTTTGCTACTTTTACCACTAGTTACTGTGACTTAGTCCTTTCTATGTTTATTTTACCTCGAACAAGACAGTAGCATCACATACACACACCCAAAGATAGACACAACAAGAATCGTTACTGTTTGTCTGTGTGTGTGTACACTTTCACTCGACAACACACAACAGTTCGATCTCACTGAACATTGACAAGTGACTGCTCACCTGTGTGAGTTGATCATTTCAAATTCACTCAAAGTTTCTTTCCAATCAAATTTGTTATTTTTTTTTGTTTGAAAAAAACTACTCACAAAATCTATAAAAAACACTTTTTTTGTTCAACAATTTCATCATCTTGTTATATTTCTCATGTAATTTTTTTTACACTGATGAAAGAAAAGTTCTAAATGTGTTCTTTCCTGCAAATGATCGGTAAAAATTGAACTTTTCATTTCACTGACCTACTGTGTAAGTACCAATGTGTGTGTGTGTGTGCACATGTACAGAACTCGATGATCAGTGCAACATGTGCAAATTGTTCTATGGATGAACAAGTTGCATGTGTGCGACCTTTTTCCTTGGCAATTGAAGGGAAGAAGCATAAACTGTTCAACTTGTTCCTGCACATATAGGTCTTTCCTTCATTTATCAATCCAGGTTCTGTTCAATTCTTCTGTTCTCCTGTTTTCGGGTTCTGTTCTACTCTGTGTTCCAATATGAATGAGAACAGAACAAAAGAATACAATAGTTGTGGAACTGCTGGAATAGTTATAAGTGCAAAGTAACTAGTACATCAAGTGAATTGCACACACATACACACATGTACACAGTTGACAAAGAGTGTTCTTATTTTAGAACTTATTTCACTTAGTCGTTCAATAAATCGGATTAATAATCTGACTTGTGCTGAACTACTTGCAGTTGTAATTTTAAGATGATTCAAATTTTTGTCTATGAAGATGATGATGAATTTGCATGACTTTTGTACAAATTCATTGTACTGTTTTGTTTTGTTGACATCATCTGTTAGAACAAAGTGAAAATAATTATTCATTTTACACTTTAATCATGTAAAAATATTGTCGTAAATTCTTTCAATCAATTATCATCAGTTAATATTAGTTGATATATGGAAAACATTGACTACAAAGTAAATTAATTTCCCTTGAAAAACAATTTACATTTGAAATGAAGTAATTTTAATCATCGAATGACCAAATGACCACTTCGAACAATTACTAAAAGTAAATGTCTCAATGGAATTACAATAGAACATTATAACTGTTGTTATTTCCTTTGCAATGGAAATTACAAAATTTAAAACTTATAAAATGCAAATAAATTAGTACACTGTTTAACATGTTGTTGAATGATGCTTCAATTGATATGTATTTGTTGCTTTGAGATTACACAAAGGTAAATACAGTTTAAGTTGACTTTCACTGTCCATCATTGTCACCATAAAATGTTCTTCTTTTTTATTCTGTTTAGCTTGTTCAACAAATTGTCTTGGTTCGTTTAAATGAAAAGTACTTTGTATCCAAAGTAATCTACTTGGGTTACATTTTAAAGAGACGATTTTACTTCACTTTTGTGTTTGTGTTATAGACACTTGTGTTGTGTATCTTTTGTTAGAAAGATGTTCAATGCAATATGTACTCTTCATCTGGTTTGTACATCAAGATGAATTTTTCAATCTTCCAGGGACTTGTATTAATAAAACATCACAAATAACCTTGAGAATAAATCGATTGGTTAATTTTACATTAACTGGTGATGTGGAATTACTTTCACATATGTATACATATATAAAGTTTACTTTATACACTTGGGTCTTATGATGATTATGTTGATGATGATAGTACTGTGTACACATTGTGTTCGAACAGTCATTAGTACAATTGATACCTTATAAATACTAAGTGTGATTTATACATAATCACACTTGAAGAAAATCATTTGTTACAATTGAACCATTTAAATGTATTCTCTGCTTAAGGTAAAAGTGTGTCAGTGTGTGTGTTTGCTTTGTTCTGTTCTGTTCTATTCTGTTCTACACAATCGATGAAATTTATCGAATTTCATCTCAACTGTTCTTAGTAGTTATCACTAATGATGCTTCATTTGAATTTTTCTATCTTCCTATTTTATAGTTCTAAGAATTGTTCTACACTTCTTAACTTGTATAACTTTTAAAATATTTGCACTTGAATAAATTTAATACTTATATTTATATGGAAAAAGTAAATCTCTTCAATTTGACTTAACATTATTCATTGACCGTGAACTCATCAACCAATCGTTATGAATGTGTTTGCCTTTCGATTTGATGGGGAAAAAAATTGTCTCTTTTACTTCAACTCATTCTCACAACTCACTTATTGTCATTGTTGATGAGTGATACAAATCGAGTTTTTTACCGTTCTTTCGATTACTCGATAACTATTCTTTCTCACTCTCTCTCTCTCTCTCTGTCAGTTCATTTTTTTTCTCTCTCCTTCACCTGGTAATCATATTTCGTACACCTACTGTGTGCAATTACATTTTCCTTTCCGTTGATAATTTGATTTGATCAAATATTTTTTCTTCTCTCCTTCCAACTTAATAACTATTTTCAAATACATTATCACATTCACACATAACTTCATCTTTCATTCGGTTCAAGGTTGTTACATCATATACTTTTTATCCTTTTATCTTTCTGTTGATGTTGATGTTGAGTCAATTCTCTCTCTCTCTCTCTCTTTGTTCAATATAAACAATGCAACTTTGTTTAATTGTTACTGTTAATACCTTTGATGTTGTTGTTTTATGCTTAATCAAGTTGAAATTGACGCTTCATTTTGTACTCTTGTAACTATTTAATTTTATCTTCTCTTTTAAAGTGTGATTAAGTGAAAAAAACTGTTAATTTATCTTGATTCAAAGGGAAAAATCGATAAAGTTTATACTGTGTAAACTGTAGAACTTATCAGAACAAATCACTTTGAACTTGTCGAACATACAATTTGTACAATACATACAACAGTTGACAAAGTGACTTTGACTTTGATTTTAACTTTAAGTTGATTTGATAGCATCTTTTTTATTCTTTTTTTGTTAACATCTATCCAAGTATCAATAAATCCCCGGGCAAAGTGTCACACATGCACGAACATTTGTCGTATACATATCGTCGTCTCTTTTGAATTACAATCGATCGATCAAGTGTGTGATAGAACATCACTTACATACAACAATCGTCAACAGGTTTTTTTTCCACTTCTTTTCACATACAAAATCTATTGAAACAACATCAAAATATCAAGTGACCTACTTTTATTATTGTTATGCAAAATCTTTGTGTATATTGATTCTTGTGAAATATGTTACAAATATGATGCAAATGAAAAGAATAACTTTCATTTTTGATATCTTTGGAATCTTCTTTCTATTGCTTTTTGTCTTTGTTTTATCAGTTCTTTTAATGTTCTAATCGATTGAAGGTATAAAATTTCTTTTTTCTGTCTCTGTCTCATGTGTCTGATGAATTATACAGCCGATCAATTTTCATCTTGGATATTAATGAGTGTCAAATGTAGTGAAGTAGGTGCTTGTGCCCTGATTTCATAAGAGTACATTTGGCGTATGAACAGAATCTATCGGATGTGACGAAAGAATCTCTTTTTTTCGTTCATTTTCAAGGCAACAGATAGCGTTACTCACTGGATCGGCATTTTTTTGAATTCGAAATGACATTCACATTGCTCATTTTATTCTTTATGAAAATAATCTCTCATATTATTTACTATGATCATTGACATTTGATAGTACTTGATTTGATGAAATAAACGTCAATTGATATGAATACATGATAATTTTGAATTCCTGATGAATCAGCTGACTCTTGTTGTAAAGAAGATACTCATATCAGTGACTTTGCAACTGATCTGACCAGGGAAATGTTATCCTTGAACTTGACTTAGGTCGAAGTCTTTACTCATCAAATATGTCTTTGATATCCTTGATGATATAAAAGGAGGGAAAATACTAACTAATGGGCGGCATCTGTGACTTAAAAGTGGCGTTTTTTACTCATTGCTTTACACTTGGTGGTGAGTCATCATTACGTCTTGTTGGCTAACGATGAAACATTTAGTACATTTTGCTTCGGAATTTTTTCAATTTAACTTGGTCCATTTATTGGTTATCGTTGGTACTGTATTGATATTTCACTTTGTGAAATTTTATCTAATTGTAAAAGACTATCCACCTGGACCAACGCCTTTTCCATTGCTGGGAAATATCTTGTTGTTACAAAACAAAGGAAATAAACTAGCTCATCAAGTTATCTTTCAAGATGGCAAGTATGGATCTGTACACACTTTCTGGATGAGTGAATGGTCACCAAATGTTGTAATTACTGATCATAAATTAGCTCATGAAGCACTCAACAATCATCACTTTGCTGGTCGTTCGAGTTTTGGCGAATTTGCTAAATATTGGTTTGAAAAAGATTCCATTGATGTTTCCTCCTCTGATTATGGTCGAGAATGGCATATTTTAAGGAAGGTCCTTTTTAGAGCTGTTGGAAAATATGCAACAACTGATAATTTGTCTATTGTGATTGATGAAAGAGTCAACGTATTCATGGATGAAATCAAAAAACAAAATGGCGATGATCCATTTGATCCTTCTAGTTATTTGTCATTTTTGATGATTTCACTACTTGCTCAAATTGCTTTTGGAAAATCATACAACATGTTAGATCCTGAATTTATTGTTCTTCATGATGCTATTAAAGTTCACGGTGAATCAGATAGTAATTTTGGCCTAATCATTGCATTTCCCATACTCAAGTATGTCTTTCGTAAAGATTACAATGATACCATCAATACAATTGCCAATTTAAGAGCTTTCGTCTATCAAGAGTTAAATGAACATATGGATACCTACGAAGCTAATGATATTCGTGATTTTACCGATGCTGTGATATTTGCAAAAAATGAAGCCCAAGCTGAAGAATCAAGTGATTTGAAATATCTGAAAAATGCAAATCTTGCCAATACTTTGATTGACATCTTCACAGCTGGCGCTGAAACCACTAAAGGAACACTTGAATGGATTTTATTGTTTTTAGCCAAGTATGAAGATTATCAAAGACGTGTTCGATTGGAAATTGAAAGTTTCATTGATCCTGATGAAATACCAAATCAAAAGCATAGATCTTATTGCCATTTAACACAAGCATTTATCCTTGAAGTTATGAGAATGAAAGGAGTTATACCATTGACCTGGAGAAAAACTATTGAAGATACTACTTTAGGTCCTTATGATATAAAAAAAGGAACAACTGTTCTTATTTCTTTACAAAGTTCATCAAATGATTCAGAACTTTGGGATGATCCTGATATTTTTAAACCTGAAAGATTTTTATCTCCTTATGACCAGTACAATCCTCGACCTAACATTTATTTTGCTCCTTTTAGTTCTGGTCTTCGTTCTTGTCCTGGAAGAAAACTTGCTTTAGTCAACATGTTTCATATTGTCGCTGGAATATTGAACCGTACTCGAGGCACAATGATTTGTCTTGCTGAAGGATCAGAAAATGCTGATCTAAGACCAAATTGTTCCTCCTCCCATCCAAGTGTCAAAGTCATTCCATACAAGATATTTTTTAAAAAACAATAAAATCCTTCATTCAAATGCTCACATACAACACAAAAAGAAAAATCATCATTCTCATGCACTTTTTATCTATACAGAGAAACCCAATTGTTATCTCATCATCATCATCATCATGACCTAGTTCTAGAACTTTTTACTCACTTACACTTATCTCTACCTACAAATTGTAACTACAGATGGTGTTTGCATCGCTAAACTCACTAATTCGATGAGAAGTTGTAATATCATTTCATGGATGAACATTTTAATACTTTCTCTTTATCTTTTGTTCTTGTCATATCGATAAAGTGAAATTCAATTGTTGATTAAATACCAAAGTATCCTTGAAGCAAATGTTATTGAAATAATTTCCGGCAGCGGCAGCTGGTGAACCTCATTCTAAACCCCAGGATCATTGAAAGTTGAAGTAGCTGCTTTAAGGTTGTCAATTTACTCATGAATTTGCTGATTTAACAGGTGAATTTCACCGTTCCATAAGTTACAAACGAATTTACTTGTATATCATTTGCCTCACTTATGACCAGGCTTTATCTCAATGTCAGTGTCAAGTGGAAGACTCAATATTGTCTCTCACTAAGTGTTGTGACTAGTGTTAAATGAATACAATGAATTAACTTTCAATTTTATTGATAAACCTCAAATTGTTCATACACACAAAGAAAATAAAAATAAAAATTTAGTTGGTTGCATCACAAGCTTGATGATAAAATTCTCTTTCCGCTAAAATACGTTGAAGGTCCTTTTCGTTTGGTTGCCAATCGATCAGTTTACAATCAGGATAACATATGATTTTGTTATCCAATTTTTCATTTGAAACAAATAGTGCACCATGAACTAGGGATTTTGCTCCTTGTTCCAATGTCTCACGTCCTTTGAATGTAGTCATTTGTGTGGCAACAAATCCCGGATGAACAGCATTGACGATAATTTGTCTTGGATCATTGAACCACTGATCACGTTGAATATTTGTCAATGCAATCAAGAATACTTTGGACATTCGATAAGTGTGATCAAGTATTTCGTGGAATGATTTGGGTGTAGGAACATTGACCCATCCTTTTTCTTTGTGTCGACGATTAATTGCATCGTCAACGTACTGATGAACTAATTGATCCAATTGTTGACGAGTTAATTGCTTTGACTGTAATTGTTCTTTTATCTCGTTGGATGGAATGATGTACAAAAGTCCCCAAGTTGATGCCACATTGACTACTCTAGCACCATTTTTGAAGAGAGGAAAAAGAAGATCAGTAAAATTTGCAGTCTTGAAGTAATTAACATCCATTATTTCTTTGACTACTCTTTCAAATTTTTCATCATCATCATCTTTCAAAGTGACATTATCATTAGTAACAAAAATGGCAGCATTGTTAACCAGTATATCGATTCCATCGTACTTGATCTTGATGTAATTAACAAAATTTTCAACTGACTTGTTGTTGGTAAGATCAAGCTGGACAACTTTAACTCGATCACGAAATTTAGCTTCAATTGAATCAGCCGCATTGATACCTCTTTCATATGATCTTGAAGTGAGGATGATGTCACCAGAGAATTGTCGTAACATTTGACGTACCACTTCGAGTCCTAATCCTTGATTGGCACCAGTAACAATGGCTAATTTTTCAGATGACTTGTGGATTATGTTGGTATTCATGTTGATTGATACAGTGGTGGTTATAATGTCGGTTGAAGTTAATGGAGTTGTTTAATCCTGTAAGGTGAGAAAAGGTAGTGGTGATCAAAGTATTACATCGGAAGCTTTTTATTCTTCACCAGGTAAAAAAGGCGGGTCATCTGTCGACTTTTACCTGTCCACGTTGTATACCTGTAACATAACAAAGGTTTAAGTTGAGAAACTTTTTTTCTTTATCAACTGATATACTACTTGTCACTACTTGGTACGTTGTTGACTTGACTGTACTTGAGCCGACTTTTGATCAGCTGTGTATATCGACTGCTTCTTCTTCTTCTCTTATTCCTTTCTCTCGATGACACTTGAAATGACCTTCAACTCGTGACATGTGAGTACATCAATGTCTTCTCTTTTCATCATTTATCAACATGATTTGATTAATTGAGGTACAATTCAATACAATCCTCTTAACCTTTACACACAAAAAATTCGTCCTCTAATGAATTTATTTGTTTACTTTACTTATATTAGATAATGGTTTCAACATCAACTTGAATCATGTCAACCCCTGTAATATACTGAACATTTTTTGGTAGTTCACATTGGCAAAACAACTGATTAGGCTGAAAGAAATGTTACTTCAAGTGTATAATGTAAATACTTTTAATGGAAATGTCGGTGAATTAATGGACTGAATTGTCTTTAATCATTCACATGCGTAGGTTGATTTTTCCCTCCAAAATGCACAATACAACAACAACATACAATACGATAGAAAGGAAGCTTCTTCAATGTTATGACCGGAAAAAAAGAAAATTGAATCAATTGGCTCAAATAAGACGAGGTATACAATCACGTCAAGTGACCAGTTTGAAAAGTAAATTCATCGATTGACACACTGTCAATGACTACTTGGATGAAGAGAGGAAAGAAAATAAAGCACGTCGTTCTAACGTACAGTGTTAGATGGTTCTTTTAACTTTCAAATGCACTCAATCGACCGCAAGCTGTGAAGAATCTTTTAAATGGAAAAAAAAAGATTTTACCAATTCACTGCAACTTATTTCTTCTTCTTCTCCTTTTGATATCGCTTTTTTTTGTTATTTGATTTTTTTCAAATGAAAATTCCTCAAGAAGAATTATATAAAAAGGTTCTTTTTGCTATCAAACGAATAAGAAGAAGATGATGAACTCACATCATTTCTACATCGTTTAAAAGATATCACATGAATATGATGTTTAACAAAGTAAATCCTCAATAACTGGCTTACATGGAGATTTTATGGGCTGAGTGATAAATCATAATCGATAAAATAGACAATCATCAGTGGTTTTGTTCGTGAAGGGAAGAAAAAATCCATAATTAACTTGGTTAGTCTTTGGTAGATTACTTTTGCATCAAAGCAATTGAAAGTCATAGTTTTCAACCACATCAACAACAACAACAACAACAACAAAAAGTAAAGATAAAATTCTTTCATGGTGAATTCATTTGAATTCTATCACATACGGTGACAGTTGGAAATAATCTTTTATACAATGAATGAAAAATTCATCCTTGAATTGTACTTAAGCATTGGGTGAGTAAAAGAATTAGAACTTTGGGTCATTTTTCTTTATTCTGTCTCTCTTTCTCTCTGTGTATCTGAGGTTTTGGTGGATTTCTCTTTCTTTCTTTATTTTTTTTCTTTCTCCTTTTTTCTCGTTTCATCTCTCTGTTTGAGGTTGATCCTTTGATGCATGTTGCGTGATGCATATAAGTATCGAGTTTTGGTGTCTGTATGTGTGTGGTTCTTAGAACCGCCAGGAAGTTTCCTCCCAATCCCCTCATCTTACTGTATGACCAGGAAAGAGATGAATTATTTCTCCAGGCAGAAAGAATGAAAGAAAGAATGGAAGAAAAAACCTTTGAATAGAGAAAAAATCATACTGTGCAATGAACACGTTATGACCTTGTCACATTTTTATCCTCATCTTTTAGCAAATACTCTCTTGTACATCTTATACATCTTATACATCTTCTTTTTACCTTCTTCTTATTCTTACTCTTACTCTTACTCTAACCCTACTTGATCCAACATTGCAAGTAAATTAAGTAAATTGCATTAAATTTTTCATTACCAGATGTATTGAATCATACTGTCACTTGGTGATTTGATTTGTTCTTTGGTTGACCCTGAACTTGTCGAATGTGTCAATGGTTGTCCGAATCCCTCATGTACACGGTTTCTTATACAAATGTATATTCTTGAATGACATCTTACTGAAAAATTCTTGACATATACCAATGTGAATATTTCAATAGACTGTCTTTTTATTTCTATTTGAGACAACTTTATGCTAAATTCAAACCAAGACAATGTCAAGTCAAGTTTCAACCCTTTTGAAAGGAAATAAATTATCATCTTTATTCTTCTTTTAACTTTTTATTTTTGTTCTTTAGATACACCAACATCAACTTTGTTTGGGTCAAGTCGATTTGGAAATCTACCTCGATTCTACTCACACTCAGTAGAAAATCGTGATTATATTACGCTTCGATGAAGTGGAAAAAAATAACTTTGAACCATCATGATGACAAAAAAAACGGAAAAAAAGAAAGAAAAAAAACAAGAAAGAAGAAATATTCACCCAAAACGAGTGAATGATTGACCGGAACAAAGAAGAAGAAGAGAAAAAAAGTTTATCCAAATGGATTTAAACAAACAAAATTTCCTTTTGAAAAAATATTATGTCCCTGACAGAATAGAAATCAGTTCACTTATGCTCTTTGAATTGACAAGTAAATTTTTATCATGCAATATTTTATACCCTCAAGGAAAAGCATTCGTCAAGTCACAACTTGATCATGAAGAGAAGAATCTTCTTCGTCTTCATCATCTTCTTTTTTTCACTTGAAATATCATTTATAAAGATGAAGGACACTTTTTTTGTTGTTGTTGTTGTTGGTGAATATTTTACCTGAACAAAACGTTCAAGTGTTAAAAGTTTTGAATTTAATTGAATGAATTTACACTTTGCTTCTTTTGTCGTTTTATCAATAAATTTATTCATCACATGATGATGATTTGGATGAAGTAGAAAATGACCAAATGGTCACACTGTTGGTTCGACGAAAAAAAGGTACACAAGAAAAATAAGGAATGACGATTCAAGTACTTTGTTCTCTTGTTCACTCGATTGTGTACTTTACCATTTGGGTTGATATGTGTTAGTGTTTTGTTTGTTTGTTTCTTTCTCTTTTTTTCTTTTTCTTCTTCTTCTTCTTCTCTTTTTTGTTCTCTTACGGTATCCCTTGTGTTTGTGACAGGATGAAAGTGACTCCTTTAGACGACCTTGAAGTACTTTTACCCGTTGTGATGGATGTAGCAATTGCTCTTGCTTTTATGGCTTGTTGAGTCACGAATGTTTGGTATTAGGCATATGTTCTTTATCGTTGAGTACATTTCCATCAGTAGGACGGTCGGTAGAACTTTTCTTCTTGCTTTTCCTTTTACTATGTTGCTCTTTGTTCCTACCGATTCATTCCATACAAACAGAATATTATCATCTTCTTCTTCTTTCGATCCATTGGATACTGTTTAGTACTGAATTCTGTTCTATGTGTGTGCCAGTGTGTGTGTGTATTTGTTCTATCCAACAGTCATGATACTGTCCACCCTGTTGTGTATTTGTGTACCTGGAGACTTTTGTCGATCAATTACAACTTTACGTGCTATTGCAAGGACAATTTATCCTCTCATTGGACATCGAGTTGTAGTTCTAGTTGTAGAACTCTTTGTCTATGAAACTTTTTGTTTGAATACACTCGACACTTTGACCAGAGTTTCTTTTAACCTCTATTTGTGATCACTTTACTCCTCTCTGGACACCTAAATCGTGTGTCTTTGTGTGTGTGTACAGTGATGTTGAATGTTCTAAGATAAAAGAAAGAAAGAAAAAAAGAGAAATAGTCACTCAATGTTGTTTTGCACCACTTTTCACCATGGTTCAGAATATATTAAAGTGAAAAAGTTTACCCATAAGTTGAAAGAACAAAAAAGTACCATCGACAAATCAAATTGTAGTATAAGTTAAAATGAAAATCACTTCACTTGTCGACTTGGTAGATAAGTTGACTTTTTTTTCTTCTTCTTCTCTTTTCTATTTGTTCATTCACCTTTTCTCTTGGTTCTTTTTTTTCGGTGAATTGTGAATTTACCGAAAGGTCTTTTGACTCGTTTTTTTTCTTTGTCTCTTTTTTGTTAGCTGTATCTTTTTGCTTGATTTGACTTTTTTTCGATTCCTCTTTTTTCCATATATTTTTACTGTAAAAGTTAGAATGGCAAAATGAGAGAGTGAATCGAAGAATGAATAAAATGAAGGAAACAAAAGTTACCAAAAAAGAAAGAAAGAAAAAGAAGAAATGTACCACACACACAGCTGTGAGGTATCCAAGGAAGTAAAAAGACAAACACACACAGTTACAAGATACAAGACACATCGAGACATTCGAAGTTCATTCTGTTACTTGTGAAATAAAAGGAAAACTTTTTCATTCACAATACAATTGACTTGGTAAGGTAAAAACATTAACTGTTCCTTCCTTGTGTATGTGAAAAAGCGGAAAACATTTGTGATCTTTACTTGTCTATCTTTTTTTTCTCTTTCATGACAAAATAAACTCCACGACGACTAGAACAAGAACAAGAACAACCAGAACAACAAGGACGACGACAACAACAGTTTCCTATGAAAAGGTATACAATTGGTTTTGTCTTGTTTTTTACCTCAAGCAGCTATGAACTTTACAATGACAAAGACAAAAGAACAAGAACAAGATCGAACTTGTGAAAAGCATTGAAGAGAAAGAAGGAAAGAAGAAAAAATACAAGCCTCTTGTTCAACCTTGCAACGGACCAGGCCATTTGGTTGTACAACTGATATTCTGCGTCTGTGCTGCCTGTATTCGAGGATGGTCGAGTTGTTCTTTGCCTTTCATTGAAGAAGGAAAGAGAGTGAGAGAAAGAGTGAGTGTGGCAGTCACTGAGTTGTCTTCACGGCAAACAAGTCACACCAAAGGAAAAGAAGGAAAGAACAATTTTTTCCCTTTTCGATTTTACCACGTTCAAAACGTTCTTCTTTCACTCTCTCTCTCTCTCTCTTGTTCATTCTTTTCATCTTTTTCTTCTTCTTCTTGGATTGTCGTTGTTGACGAATTGATCGATCATTCACGAACACTCTCCAACGGTCAATAGAATCAGTTTGAACTAACGATAACAACTTTACCCTTTTAACTTTGTGAGTGAGAATACTTGTTGTTAACTCGAGGAAAATTACCTTGACTATTCAAGTATAATATCAACAACTACATCAACTACAACACAAACAAAGTTTACCCTTATCGATGATTGTGTTCACTGTTAAATACACTCGTTTAACTATCAAATGACTGATAATTGAATGATTCATTGTATTTATCAATTACTTCATGATGTTTCACCTCAAGTGATATACACACACCAGACAAGTTCTGTGAATGAATATGTTCTGTGATCAAGTTGATTGTTAATGACAACCCGAAAGGCATCAAGAAGAATAAACTAAATAAACTCTCAACATCTTCAATTGCAGAAAAGGAAAAGAAGCAAAGAAAAAAACATATTCCACTCACATCAATTTGATACAATTGCTCAGTGTGATAAAATAAAATGTAAGTCAAGTCGTACATACACACATTGACCCTTTTGACCAAATAAAAAGAAGTAAGAAGTACCTTTACTACAAGTAAAGGTGATTTAGATGATTCGTATAACCGTTAAATTGATAACGTTGGTCACTTTTCATTCTGTTCGCCTGTAGCAACAACATTAACCATCAACATTACATCAGTAAATATTACTTATCCAAATAAATGTTCAACTATTGACAACAAATTCAAACCAACTATATATACACATACATTTCAAGTGTGTGTGTGTGTGTGTTTGTATCATTTTTGTTTATAAGAAATACAAATTAATGAAAATTCATCTTCTCATGATAATTAATTGAACAAATTTGTTGTGATATCAACAACAACAACAACAACTTTTCTCTTGGTGATATTTAGTTGAAGAAGATAAAAAGAATTAACTGTGTTCATCAAATTATTATCAAGTGAGAAAAAGTTTTTAATCAAACAAACAAAAATGTCTGGTTCTGAACATTATGGTAAAAAATTTTTAATTTTAAAATACTTTTTAATGTCATCAAATGCATTTGGTTCAATGATTGGAATATTTTTAGTATTATTTGGTATTTCATATCCACGTGAAAAATTTCCTGGTGGACATACTGGACAAACAACTGCAGGTATAGCTGGTGGTTTTATCTTTTTTTCACTTATTGGATATTGTGGGGTAAGTTTAACGATACATGATGATGGTGATGAACATCTTGAGATAATTTGAATCAATGAAAGTAGTCAAATTACACCGGAAAAGATAAAAATCATTGACACTTGATGAAACTTTCATCCTGTTAACTGCAAGGAAGATGAAAAAGATGAAAAAAAATGTTTAGTACCTGACGAAAGAGACGTTTTTTCTTCTCTTCTCTTCTAGTCAACACAAAGTTGTAGGTTGTTTCTTTCTTGTTCTTTTACCGTATGAGAGAACTTATATCAAGTTTAACCGTAACAACGCAGTCAAGCGAACACAGCAGGTGATACAAGCGATATACTCGGTGAAAAGAAGGAAAAAATCCAAAGACAAGGATAAAAAGAACACACACAAATAGCCAAGTATGTGTTTAACTGTCATCTAGAAATGAAAGACACTTTTGTTGCCCATGAAGAAGTATCAGATACCCAAGAGTCATCGATCCAACTCACCTTCTTCTTCTTTACACATTGAGCAATATTTTCACTTTTTCACTACTTGACAACTTAACCAACCAACCGTGTCATCGAATATGTCAATTGTTTGTAATTGATAAACTTTTTTTTCCCTTTATTTTATTTCAACAGGCACAACATCAAGTTATCTACGCTCTTGTTCTTTACTCCATCCTCATCTTATTATTCATCTCAGCTAATATAATACTTTGGTTCTTCATGCCACAATTACAAATTTTAGATCCTGAATCACGTACTGTTTATGTTGTATCTGGTTTATTTGTTGTTCTAATGATAATTGGTTTTGTTCTATCTTGGCAAATTCGTCGCTCTTCAATATCACGAAATAGAGCATCATCATCATCTGCTTTACATTTTAATAATTCTACTGGTGATGGTAATGTTAATTCAAGTTCTAATCAAATTAGTGAATCATCATCACCAGTTCATCAAACTAATTTACCACCACCATTTCATCGAACACAACAACAACAACAACAAAAGCAACAACAACATCAACAACATCAACAGCATCAACAACAGCATCAACAACAGTTAATTATTTCAACCAGTGGAAATCATTTAATTCATCAATCTTATGGACAAAAAATTAATTGTAATCAAGGACAAAATTCTAATTCTGGTCAAGGTCAACAACAACAACAAGAATCAACTACTGGATCTGGATCTAGTGGATCAAATTTACTTAGTTCACCATTGACATCACCACCTCCAGTTCCACCTGCACCATCTTTAGAACATTTAACTTCTGGACATCCTTCACATTTAAATATTAATAAAATGAATAGTACATTGAATTTACATCATCTTAGTGGACGTGATTCATCATTACATCATTCACAATTAATTGGTCCTGGTCCTGGTGGTAGTAATTCCGGTGGTGGTGGTACACAACAAATAACAATTTCTGCTAATTCATCGACAAATCATTCATCTTCAATGCAACAACAACAACAACAACAACATCATCATCCATCTACTTCAACTTCGATGGTACAAATCATCACCAATCGACCAACTTCTGCCATTGCTGCTTATGGACATTCACACAATGGTCTACAAGGTCCACCTTCAAGTACATTTCATTAAAAGTTCTATCTTTCCCTGTGTTCATCGTCATCTTCATCTCTCTTTCATCATCATCAAATTATGTTAAAAGAAGAAGATGAACAAAAATAAGAGAAGAAAAGTTTTTCTTTTCTTTTTTTGATTTGCACTGATGTGACAAATCATTGATCATACTGACACTTGGGACATCGATAAAAAGAATTCTCTCTGTGAAATGTGAGAAAAGAAGGATACTCACACTGATGTCACTGAATGAATCACTGATGCAATTGTATAGTTAGAATGAAAATGAAGGATCGCCTCTTTTCATTCTTTCTTTTCTTTTATTTTCTTTCTTGTATGCTGTTAACTGTGATGCTCATGTGAAAATAGAGAAAGAAAGAAAGACAAAGAAATTCACCAGAACCAAGGAAGTTAAATCTCATCACTAAACGGAAGAAGAAGTGAAAAAGGTGTCATGTGAATGAAGTTTCAATGAAGAGGAAAAGACAAAAAAGGAAGCAACCAAATACCATTTCAACTGAATACACTTGGATGAGAGAAGAGAACTGTTACAAGTAAAAAAAAAGAAGAAGAACCAACAGAGAAAAAGAAATTTACCCTCTGTGTGTGAAGCAAACTGTAGTAATGATGATGAACAAATCACCTCCTTTACTTACACCAAGGTCGAATTAAGATACTTAGAACAATTGCCAACCCGAAAAAGTTCTCTTCTTTTTTTTTTACTCTTTCATTTCTTCCCTGAAAGAAGAAGAAGAAGGAAAAAATTGTAATTTAGTCACAGCTGTTGTACACAGTATCCATTAAACAGGTAAAAATCGATTAAATTTATTTCATCATATGTACATTTAAACTTCATTTATTTTAAACCAAACATGAAACATTGAGGAAAAAATAATAATGTTATTACAACATCTTAGACAATCGATATCAGTTATAATATATGATATTTCTTTAAATTGATTTTTCTTTTACACAAACACACACACACACTGATATAATCAATGGAAATAAAATCAACTTCAACTGCCAACAGATTCAGCAGTTGACTGTTAAATCGTTATTTATTAACTCGACTCAATCATTTGTCTTTTTTTAAATGAATCCATGAAATGAATGTTAAAAGTTCACTTGGCAATTGTTTGACTTTTTTTTTCTTGTCCTTTTAAACTTCTCAACTCAACTTCATTCAAAATGAAATAGTAGTTGAGTAGTTAATTTAACAACCAAGTGAAAATATACCAACCAATTTGATCGGTAAATCAAGTAAACAAAACCTTTAATCGATTCACTTGTACACACACAGACAGAGACAGACAGAAACAGACAATCGATTTCCTCAAGTAAAAGACGAGATCGAATAAATGTTCTATTCTACAGAATGCAATCTAACTTAATCGACATGACCTATAGACATTGAAGATTCATATTGAAATAATTTCTGCAATTACAAGTTCAATTACAATTTGAAGTACAACATGTTGTTCTAATTGATTTGATACCTTTGGAGAAAATTGCTTTTTTCCTCTTTTATCTCTGTGTGAAAAAAAAAGTTTTTCAATCAACTTTAAACTTTTTTCTTGTATGAACAAATGAATATTTCTTTCTATTTTCATATCATTGATTCAGTATGTAAAAAATAAAAAAAATTCAGGTAAGTTTTTTACTTAAAATGATTCTTCAAAGACGTGATCAAGTACTTTTTTTTCTCCTTCTTTTAGGTATCAATTATTTACCAAGTAAATTGATCATCTTTACATTCAATTTAATGGAAAAGAATTTTCATCATTTACAACAATACACTAACATTTTCATCTTCATTTTCATTTTCATTCTGTACAAAGTTCTTTACTTAAGATAATTTGTTCTTTACAACCGGTAAAATATGACAATTAACATAAGATTTTCTTTTATTATTTTTTTTCTTCTTCAAATTCAGTGTAAATGTATATTTTATCTTTTACCGTTTATCATTACAATTGACGATTTTTTTTTTCTCAGAATAATTTTACTCTTTTTTTTCTTATTTCATGAGTCAGAACATGTTCGAATTTACACAGGATAACAATTTCAATTTAATTCAACATGTTGAATAATTAGCAAGGTCATTTATTGTGGTAATTTTACTCTTTCACGTTGATTACATGTGGTACAAGGAAGAAAGAACTTTTCTTGACCTTTGTTATCATGAAAATAAGCTTAATCCACTCAGTAAGTATTGCTCTATCAGTCAATTATTTGTACGTATCAATCATTTTAGACAAGAAAAATTCCATAAGTTACATAAGACAATGAAAGACGTAAAAGGTCAAACTTGTCTGAGTCACAAAAAATTTCTTGACAAGATTATATCTTCTTTTATTTTTTTTTACCTCTTTTTCTTGTGACAAATGTTTACTTCATGTCATACCTGATCTCTTTGTCTTTACATGTAAAATTGAACACACTTCAATGACACAAAAAGTGTGTAACATAATTGATGACAAATAACTGTTGTTGTTCACATAAAATCGATCAATTTTTCATTCAATTAATCATTCAAAATTTACCTTAATCCAACTTAAATTGACATTAATTAGTAAAAAAAAGTAAAGTTAATTATTACAATTATTACTACTAAAGTTAAGGGAATTAAATTTGTAATAAGTAAGATGATTAACAAGGTTAACCAAATTGGAAAAAAAGAACAAGATAATGCTGTTCATTTGATCTGGTCAATAAAATGACAGATTTATTCAACATATTAGTCAATGTTCTTACAGTTCTTATCGATGTCAAGAATCTTGTTCTTAGTGATATCTTAGTAAAAGGAAGAAGAAGAAAGAGTATTCGATTAATGGTTTCATCATGGAAAGAATTTACTGTACTATCGCTAAGGTTTGCTCATTTGCCAGATGAGAAGTCAAATTGGGTGCGAAATAAGCTTAAATGTACATTCAGCTGATGTTGTGTGTTTTCTGTCACACGACAAAGACAAAAGACAACAACCAACAAGCAAAGAACACATGGTGTCACTGAACAAGGTCATC
>JASXTE010000286.1:60000-63812 GCA_030280995.1 Hemileia vastatrix | reverse complement strand
GATATTTACTGATCATGATATTGAAAAGGTGAAATTGGCAACACTTGGAAAAAAAAGACTCAACATGACAAAAAAAATAAAATGACACAAAATTATGCATATTTTCAGTGATATTCACTGATCATGATATTAAAATGGGTAACTTGGCAACACTTTGTTAAAAAACACTCAACATTGCAAAAAAAAATTTTTTTGTAAAATCAGTATATACACACTACTACAGTCTAATAATGCTTAGTGAGATCATTTTCTGAATTTTTTTTTTTTTTTGAATTTTTTTTTTTTTGTGTTTTCAAATTGTAAGTGATAAATACAACAGTCTAATAGTGCTTAGTGATTTCCTTTTAATTTTAATTTTTTTTTTTTTTTTTTTTTTTTTTTGGCTTTTCAAATTGTGAGTGATGAACACAACAGTCTAATAATGATAAGTGTTTTCCTTTTAAAAATTTTTTTTTTTGAATTTTTTTTTTGTGTCTCTTCACATTGTGAGTGATAATCACTGATCATATTATTGAAATGTTGAATTTGGATGCACTATGAATAAAAACATTCAACATGACAAAAGAATTATAATGGCACCACACTATGCATATTTTCATTGATCTTCACTGATCATGATATTGAAATGTTGAACTTGGCAACACTTGGAAAAACACATTCAACATGACAAAAAAATTGAAATGACACTACATTATGCATATTTTCAGTGATATTCACTGATCATGATATTAAAATGGGTAACTTGGCAACACTTTGTTAAAAAACACTCAACATTGAAAAAAAAAATATTTTTTGTAAAATCAGTATATACACACTACTACAGTCTTATAATGCTTACTGAGATCATTTTCTGAAATTTTTTTTTTTTTTTGAAATTTTTTTTTTTTTTGAATTTTTTTTTTTTTGTGTCTTCAAATTGTAAGTGATAAATACAACAGTCTAATAGTGCTTAGTGATTTCCTTTTAATTTTTAATTTTTTTTTTTTTTTTTTTTTTTTTTTTTTTTTTGGCTCTTCAAAATGTGAGTGATGAACACAACAGTCTAATAATGATAAGTGTTTTCCTTTTAAAAAAATTTTTTTTTTGAATTTTTTTTTTTTTGTGTCTCTTTACATTGTGAGTGATAATCACTGATCATATTATTGAAATGTTGAATTTGGATGCACTATGAATAAAAACATTCAACATGACAAAAGGAATTATAATGGCACCACATTATGCATATTTTCATTGATATTCACTGATCATGATATTGAAATGTTGAACTTGGCAACACTTGGAAAAACACATTCAACATGACAAAAAAATTGAAATGACACTACATTATGCATATTTTCAGTGATATTCACTGATCATGATATAAAAATGGGTAACTTGGCAACACTTTGTTAAAAAACACTCAACATTGCAAAAAAAAATATTTTTTGGAAAATCAGTATATACACACTACTACAGTCTTATAATGCTTACTGAGATCATTTTCTGAAATTTTTTTTTTTTTTGAAATTTTTTTTTTTTTGAATTTTTTTTTTTTTGTGTCTTCAAATTGTAAGTGATAAATACAACAGTCTAATAGTGCTTAGTGATTTCCTTTTAATTTTTAATTTTTTTTTTTTTTTTTTTTTTTTTTTTTTTTTTTGGCTCTTCAAAATGTGAGTGATGAACACAACAGTCTAATAATGATAAGTGTTTTCCTTTTAAAAAAATTTTTTTTTTGAATTTTTTTTTTTTTGTGTCTCTTCACATTGTGAGTGATAATCACTGATCATATTATTGAAATGTTGAATTTGGATGCACTATGAATAAAAACATTCAACATGACAAAAGGAATTATAATGGCACCACATTATGCATATTTTCATTGATATTCACTGATCATGATATTGAAATGTTGAACTTGGCAACACTTGGAAAAACACATTCAACATGACAAAAAAATTGAAATGACACTACATTATGCATATTTTCAGTGATATTCACTGATCATGATATAAAAATGGGTAACTTGGCAACACTTTGTTAAAAAACACTCAACATTGCAAAAAAAAATATTTTTAGGAAAATCAGTATATACACACTACTACAGTCTTATAATGCTTACTGAGATCATTTTCTGAAATTTTTTTTTTTTTTGAAATTTTTTTTTTTTTGAATTTTTTTTTTTTTGTGTCTTCAAATTGTAAGTGATAAATACAACAGTCTAATAGTGCTTAGTGATTTCCTTTTAATTTTTAATTTTTTTTTTTTTTTTTTTTTTTTTTTTTTTTTTTGGCTCTTCAAAATGTGAGTGATGAACACAACAGTCTAATAATGATAAGTGTTTTCCTTTTAAAAAAATTTTTTTTTTGAATTTTTTTTTTTTTGTGTCTCTTCACATTGTGAGTGATAATCACTGATCATATTATTGAAATGTTGAATTTGGATGCACTATGAATAAAAACATTCAACATGACAAAAGGAATTATAATGGCACCACATTATGCATATTTTCATTGATATTCACTGATCATGATATTGAAATGTTGAACTTGGCAACACTTGGAAAAACACATTCAACATGACAAAAAAATTGAAATGACACTACATTATGCATATTTTCAGTGATATTCACTGATCATGATATTAAAATGGGTAACTTGGCAACACTTTGTTAAAAAACACTCAACATTGCAAAAAAAAAATTTTTTTGTAAAATCAGTATATACACACTACTACAGTCTTATAATGCTTAGTGAGATCATTTTCTGAAATTTTTTTTTTTTTTGAAATTTTTTTTTTTTTTGAATTTTTTTTTTTTTGTGTCTTCAAATTGTAAGTGATAAATACAACAGTCTAATAGTGCTTAGTGATTTCCTTTTAATTTTTAATTTTTTATTTTTTATTTTTTTTTTTTTTTTGGCTCTTCAAAATGTGAGTGATGAACACAACAGTCTAATAATGATAAGTGTTTTCCTTTTAAAAAATTTTTTTTTTTGAATTTTTTTTTTTTTGTGTCTCTTCACATTGTGAGTGATAATCACTGATCATATTATTGAAATGTTGAATTTGGATGCACTATGAATAAAAACATTCAACATGACAAAAGAATTATAATGGCACCACATTATGCATATTTTCATTGATATTCACTGATCATGATATTGAAATGTTGAACTTGGCAACACTTGGAAAAACACATTCAACATGACAAAAAAATTGAAATGACACTACATTATGCATATTTTCAGTGATATTCACTGATCATGATATTAAAATGGGTAACTTGGCAACACTTTGTTAAAAAACACTCAACATTGAAAAAAAAAATATTTTTTGTAAAATCAGTATATACACACTACTACAGTCTTATAATGCTTACTGAGATCATTTTCTGAAATTTTTTTTTTTTTTTGAAATTTTTTTTTTTTTTGAATTTTTTTTTTTTTGTGTCTTCAAATTGTAAGTGATAAATACAACAGTCTAATAGTGCTTAGTGATTTCCTTTTAATTTTTAATTTTTTTTTTTTTTTTTTTTTTTTTTTTTTTTGGCTCTTCAAAATGTGAGTGATGAACACAACAGTCTAATAATGATAAGTGTTTTCCTTTTAAAAAAATTTTTTTTTTGAATTTTTTTTTTTTTGTGTCTCTTCACATTGTGAGTGATAATCACTGATCATATTATTGAAATGTTGAATTTGGATGCACTATGAATAAAAACATTCAACATGACAAAAGGAATTATAATGGCACCACATTATGCATATTTTCATTGATATTCACTGATCATGATATTGAAATGTTGAACTTGGCAACACTTGGAAAAACACATTCAA
>JASXTE010000286.1:42500-47500 GCA_030280995.1 Hemileia vastatrix | reverse complement strand
TGGCAACACTTGGAAAAACACATTCAACATGACAAAAAAATTGAAATGACACTACATTATGCATATTTTCAGTGATATTCACTGATCATGATATAAAAATGGGTAACTTGGCAACACTTTGTTAAAAAACACTCAACATTGCAAAAAAAAATATTTTTTGGAAAATCAGTATATACACACTACTACAGTCTTATAATGCTTACTGAGATCATTTTCTGAAATTTTTTTTTTTTTTGAAATTTTTTTTTTTTTGAATTTTTTTTTTTTTGTGTCTTCAAATTGTAAGTGATAAATACAACAGTCTAATAGTGCTTAGTGATTTCCTTTTAATTTTTAATTTTTTTTTTTTTTTTTTTTTTTTTTTTTTTTTTTGGCTCTTCAAAATGTGAGTGATGAACACAACAGTCTAATAATGATAAGTGTTTTCCTTTTAAAAAAATTTTTTTTTTGAATTTTTTTTTTTTTGTGTCTCTTCACATTGTGAGTGATAATCACTGATCATATTATTGAAATGTTGAATTTGGATGCACTATGAATAAAAACATTCAACATGACAAAAGGAATTATAATGGCACCACATTATGCATATTTTCATTGATATTCACTGATCATGATATTGAAATGTTGAACTTGGCAACACTTGGAAAAACACATTCAACATGACAAAAAAATTGAAATGACACTACATTATGCATATTTTCAGTGATATTCACTGATCATGATATAAAAATGGGTAACTTGGCAACACTTTGTTAAAAAACACTCAACATTGCAAAAAAAAATATTTTTTGGAAAATCAGTATATACACACTACTACAGTCTTATAATGCTTACTGAGATCATTTTCTGAAATTTTTTTTTTTTTTGAAATTTTTTTTTTTTTGAATTTTTTTTTTTTTGTGTCTTCAAATTGTAAGTGATAAATACAACAGTCTAATAGTGCTTAGTGATTTCCTTTTAATTTTTAATTTTTTTTTTTTTTTTTTTTTTTTTTTTTTTTTTTGGCTCTTCAAAATGTGAGTGATGAACACAACAGTCTAATAATGATAAGTGTTTTCCTTTTAAAAAAATTTTTTTTTTGAATTTTTTTTTTTTTGTGTCTCTTCACATTGTGAGTGATAATCACTGATCATATTATTGAAATGTTGAATTTGGATGCACTATGAATAAAAACATTCAACATGACAAAAGGAATTATAATGGCACCACATTATGCATATTTTCATTGATATTCACTGATCATGATATTGAAATGTTGAACTTGGCAACACTTGGAAAAACACATTCAACATGACAAAAAAATTGAAATGACACTACATTATGCATATTTTCAGTGATATTCACTGATCATGATATTAAAATGGGTAACTTGGCAACACTTTGTTAAAAAACACTCAACATTGCAAAAAAAAAATTTTTTTGTAAAATCAGTATATACACACTACTACAGTCTTATAATGCTTAGTGAGATCATTTTCTGAAATTTTTTTTTTTTTTGAAATTTTTTTTTTTTTTGAATTTTTTTTTTTTTGTGTCTTCAAATTGTAAGTGATAAATACAACAGTCTAATAGTGCTTAGTGATTTCCTTTTAATTTTTAATTTTTTATTTTTTTTTTTTTTTTGGCTCTTCAAAATGTGAGTGATGAACACAACAGTCTAATAATGATAAGTGTTTTCCTTTTAAAAAATTTTTTTTTTTGAATTTTTTTTTTTTTGTGTCTCTTCACATTGTGAGTGATAATCACTGATCATATTATTGAAATGTTGAATTTGGATGCACTATGAATAAAAACATTCAACATGACAAAAGAATTATAATGGCACCACATTATGCATATTTTCATTGATATTCACTGATCATGATATTGAAATGTTGAACTTGGCAACACTTGGAAAAACACATTCAACATGACAAAAAAATTGAAATGACACTACATTATGCATATTTTCAGTGATATTCACTGATCATGATATTAAAATGGGTAACTTGGCAACACTTTGTTAAAAAACACTCAACATTGAAAAAAAAAATATTTTTTGTAAAATCAGTATATACACACTACTACAGTCTTATAATGCTTACTGAGATCATTTTCTGAAATTTTTTTTTTTTTTTGAAATTTTTTTTTTTTTTGAATTTTTTTTTTTTTGTGTCTTCAAATTGTAAGTGATAAATACAACAGTCTAATAGTGCTTAGTGATTTCCTTTTAATTTTTAATTTTTTTTTTTTTTTTTTTTTTTTTTTTTTTTGGCTCTTCAAAATGTGAGTGATGAACACAACAGTCTAATAATGATAAGTGTTTTCCTTTTAAAAAAATTTTTTTTTTGAATTTTTTTTTTTTTGTGTCTCTTCACATTGTGAGTGATAATCACTGATCATATTATTGAAATGTTGAATTTGGATGCACTATGAATAAAAACATTCAACATGACAAAAGGAATTATAATGGCACCACATTATGCATATTTTCATTGATATTCACTGATCATGATATTGAAATGTTGAACTTGGCAACACTTGGAAAAACACATTCAACATGACAAAAAAATTGAAATGACACTACATTATGCATATTTTCAGTGATATTCACTGATCATGATATTAAAATGGGTAACTTGGCAACACTTTGTTAAAAAACACTCAACATTGCAAAAAAAAAATTTTTTTGTAAAATCAGTATATACACACTACTACAGTCTTATAATGCTTAGTGAGATCATTTTCTGAAATTTTTTTTTTTTTTGAAATTTTTTTTTTTTTTGAATTTTTTTTTTTTTGTGTCTTCAAATTGTAAGTGATAAATACAACAGTCTAATAGTGCTTAGTGATTTCCTTTTAATTTTTAATTTTTATTTTTTTTTTTTTTTTTTTTTTTTTTTGGCTCTTCAAAATGTGAGTGATGAACACAACAGTCTAATAATGATAAGTGTTTTCCTTTTAAAAAAAATTTTTTTTTGAATTTTTTTTTTTTGTGTCTCTTCACATTGTGAGTGATAATCACTGATCATATTATTGAAATGTTGAATTTGGATGCACTATGAATAAAAACATTCAACATGACAAAAGAATTATAATGGCACCACATTATGCATATTTTCATTGATATTCACTGATCATGATATTGAAATGTTGAACTTGGCAACACTTGGAAAAACACATTCAACATGACAAAAAAATTGAAATGACACTACATTATGCATATTTTCAGTGATATTCACTGATCATGATATTAAAATGGGTAACTTGGCAACACTTTGTTAAAAAACACTCAACATTGCAAAAAAAAATATTTTTTGGAAAATCAGTATATACACACTACTACAGTCTTATAATGCTTACTGAGATCATTTTCTGAAATTTTTTTTTTTTTTTGAAATTTTTTTTTTTTTTGAATTTTTTTTTTTTGTGTCTTCAAATTGTAAGTGATAAATACAACAGTCTAATAGTGCTAAGTGATTTCCTTTTAATTTTTAATTTTTTTTTTTTTTTTTTTTTTTTTTTTTTTTTTGGCTCTTCAAAATGTGAGTGATGAACACAACAGTCTAATAATGATAAGTGTTTTCCTTTAAAAAAAATTTTTTTTTTGAATTTTTTTTTTTTTGTGTCTCTTCACATTGTGAGTGATAATCACTGATCATATTATTGAAATGTTGAATTTGGATGCACTATGAATAAAAACATTCAACATGACAAAAGAATTATAATGGCACCACACTATGCATATTTTCATTGATCTTCACTGATCATGATATTGAAATGTTGAACTTGGCAACACTTGGAAAAACACATTCAACATGACAAAAAAATTGAAATGACACTACATTATGCATATTTTCAGTGATATTCACTGATCATGATATTAAAATGGGTAACTTGGCAACACTTTGTTAAAAAACACTCAACATTGCAAAAAAAAATATTTTTTGGAAAATCAGTATATACACACTACTACAGTCTTATAATGCTTACTGAGATCATTTTCTGAAATTTTTTTTTTTTTTTGAAATTTTTTTTTTTTTTGAATTTTTTTTTTGTGTCTTGAAATTGTAAGTGATAAATACAACAGTCTAATAGTGCTTAGTGATTTCCTTTTAATTTTTAATTTTTTTTTTTTTTTTTTTTTTTTTTTTTTTTTTGGCTCTTCAAAATGTGAGTGATGAACACAACAGTCTAATAATGATAAATGTTTACCAAAATCTAATGAAGCTTACTGTTTTACTATTTTGGAGACTTTTTTTTTGAAATATATTTTATAGTGTTTTTTGATTTGTCATTTACATATAGAAAGATAGGGGAATAAAATTAAATATATTTTCTTGAAAGGTGTTATGGTTTCTGTTTTGATGAAACTTTTATATCAAACAAAAAAGCAAATGTCACCTGGGGCACCAGAGTATTCACATGTGGTCCCCCACCATACTACTGACTCGGCCCTACAATGTTTGACTGCGCAGATCAGACGGGATGCGGTAAGTTCATTGTGGTATGGCCCCAGATGAAAGGTATCACTGAAATTAAATATATATAACCTATTTTAAAGATTTTTCAATAAAGACACAAGTCATTAGTGCCAATCAATTTAAAATGAACAGAAAAAAAATATATATATATTAACATTTTCATATTTATGATTTTTTCAGTAGTAAAGTATAATAATAATAATAATATAATCATCTCAGACAAAGAAATTGTGTAATCTGATGGTCCATTGAAATGTTAATTCACATCTCAAGGTCAACATCAGTTATCAAAAAAGAATTATTGTCTCTAGATGGCTCTTCCTATATGGCTTATGATTATGATCATTTTACTCATCATGTCAACAAAATATTCATTCAAGACAAAATGCAGCATAAATTGCAGTGTAGTCAAATAAAGTAAGGAGAATAATGAAAAATAACACATACACACATTTTTATTTTCATTCTTAATAAAAAATGATTAGTTGGGAAAAAAATAAAAAGAAGGAACATGTACATCAGATTAGCATCATTGAC
>JASXTE010000286.1:27500-32500 GCA_030280995.1 Hemileia vastatrix | reverse complement strand
GCATATTTTCATTGATATTCACTGATCATGATATTGAAATGTTGAACTTGGCAACACTTGGAAAAACACATTCAACATGACAAAAAAATTGAAATGACACTACATTATGCATATTTTCAGTGATATTCACTGATCATGATATAAAAATGGGTAACTTGGCAACACTTTGTTAAAAAACACTCAACATTGCAAAAAAAAATATTTTTTGGAAAATCAGTATATACACACTACTACAGTCTTATAATGCTTACTGAGATCATTTTCTGAAATTTTTTTTTTTTTTGAAATTTTTTTTTTTTTGAATTTTTTTTTTTTTGTGTCTTCAAATTGTAAGTGATAAATACAACAGTCTAATAGTGCTTAGTGATTTCCTTTTAATTTTTAATTTTTTTTTTTTTTTTTTTTTTTTTTTTTTTTTTGGCTCTTCAAAATGTGAGTGATGAACACAACAGTCTAATAATGATAAGTGTTTTCCTTTTAAAAAAATTTTTTTTTTGAATTTTTTTTTTTTTGTGTCTCTTCACATTGTGAGTGATAATCACTGATCATATTATTGAAATGTTGAATTTGGATGCACTATGAATAAAAACATTCAACATGACAAAAGGAATTATAATGGCACCACATTATGCATATTTTCATTGATATTCACTGATCATGATATTGAAATGTTGAACTTGGCAACACTTGGAAAAACACATTCAACATGACAAAAAAATTGAAATGACACTACATTATGCATATTTTCAGTGATATTCACTGATCATGATATAAAAATGGGTAACTTGGCAACACTTTGTTAAAAAACACTCAACATTGCAAAAAAAAATATTTTTTGGAAAATCAGTATATACACACTACTACAGTCTTATAATGCTTACTGAGATCATTTTCTGAAATTTTTTTTTTTTTTGAAATTTTTTTTTTTTTGAATTTTTTTTTTTTTGTGTCTTCAAATTGTAAGTGATAAATACAACAGTCTAATAGTGCTTAGTGATTTCCTTTTAATTTTTAATTTTTTTTTTTTTTTTTTTTTTTTTTTTTTTTTTTGGCTCTTCAAAATGTGAGTGATGAACACAACAGTCTAATAATGATAAGTGTTTTCCTTTTAAAAAAATTTTTTTTTTGAATTTTTTTTTTTTTGTGTCTCTTCACATTGTGAGTGATAATCACTGATCATATTATTGAAATGTTGAATTTGGATGCACTATGAATAAAAACATTCAACATGACAAAAGGAATTATAATGGCACCACATTATGCATATTTTCATTGATATTCACTGATCATGATATTGAAATGTTGAACTTGGCAACACTTGGAAAAACACATTCAACATGACAAAAAAATTGAAATGACACTACATTATGCATATTTTCAGTGATATTCACTGATCATGATATTAAAATGGGTAACTTGGCAACACTTTGTTAAAAAACACTCAACATTGCAAAAAAAAAATTTTTTTGTAAAATCAGTATATACACACTACTACAGTCTTATAATGCTTAGTGAGATCATTTTCTGAAATTTTTTTTTTTTTTGAAATTTTTTTTTTTTTTGAATTTTTTTTTTTTTGTGTCTTCAAATTGTAAGTGATAAATACAACAGTCTAATAGTGCTTAGTGATTTCCTTTTAATTTTTAATTTTTAATTTTTTATTTTTTTTTTTTTTTTGGCTCTTCAAAATGTGAGTGATGAACACAACAGTCTAATAATGATAAGTGTTTTCCTTTTAAAAAATTTTTTTTTTTGAATTTTTTTTTTTTTGTGTCTCTTCACATTGTGAGTGATAATCACTGATCATATTATTGAAATGTTGAATTTGGATGCACTATGAATAAAAACATTCAACATGACAAAAGAATTATAATGGCACCACATTATGCATATTTTCATTGATATTCACTGATCATGATATTGAAATGTTGAACTTGGCAACACTTGGAAAAACACATTCAACATGACAAAAAAATTGAAATGACACTACATTATGCATATTTTCAGTGATATTCACTGATCATGATATTAAAATGGGTAACTTGGCAACACTTTGTTAAAAAACACTCAACATTGAAAAAAAAAATATTTTTTGTAAAATCAGTATATACACACTACTACAGTCTTATAATGCTTACTGAGATCATTTTCTGAAATTTTTTTTTTTTTTTGAAATTTTTTTTTTTTTTGAATTTTTTTTTTTTTGTGTCTTCAAATTGTAAGTGATAAATACAACAGTCTAATAGTGCTTAGTGATTTCCTTTTAATTTTTAATTTTTTTTTTTTTTTTTTTTTTTTTTTTTTTTGGCTCTTCAAAATGTGAGTGATGAACACAACAGTCTAATAATGATAAGTGTTTTCCTTTTAAAAAAATTTTTTTTTTGAATTTTTTTTTTTTTGTGTCTCTTCACATTGTGAGTGATAATCACTGATCATATTATTGAAATGTTGAATTTGGATGCACTATGAATAAAAACATTCAACATGACAAAAGGAATTATAATGGCACCACATTATGCATATTTTCATTGATATTCACTGATCATGATATTGAAATGTTGAACTTGGCAACACTTGGAAAAACACATTCAACATGACAAAAAAATTGAAATGACACTACATTATGCATATTTTCAGTGATATTCACTGATCATGATATTAAAATGGGTAACTTGGCAACACTTTGTTAAAAAACACTCAACATTGCAAAAAAAAAATTTTTTTGTAAAATCAGTATATACACACTACTACAGTCTTATAATGCTTAGTGAGATCATTTTCTGAAATTTTTTTTTTTTTTGAAATTTTTTTTTTTTTTGAATTTTTTTTTTTTTGTGTCTTCAAATTGTAAGTGATAAATACAACAGTCTAATAGTGCTTAGTGATTTCCTTTTAATTTTTAATTTTTATTTTTAATTTTTTTTTTTTTTTTTTTTGGCTCTTCAAAATGTGAGTGATGAACACAACAGTCTAATAATGATAAGTGTTTTCCTTTTAAAAAAATTTTTTTTTTGAATTTTTTTTTTTTGTGTCTCTTCACATTGTGAGTGATAATCACTGATCATATTATTGAAATGTTGAATTTGGATGCACTATGAATAAAAACATTCAACATGACAAAAGAATTATAATGGCACCACATTATGCATATTTTCATTGATATTCACTGATCATGATATTGAAATGTTGAACTTGGCAACACTTGGAAAAACACATTCAACATGACAAAAAAATTGAAATGACACTACATTATGCATATTTTCAGTGATATTCACTGATCATGATATTAAAATGGGTAACTTGGCAACACTTTGTTAAAAAACACTCAACATTGCAAAAAAAAATATTTTTTGGAAAATCAGTATATACACACTACTACAGTCTTATAATGCTTACTGAGATCATTTTCTGAAATTTTTTTTTTTTTTTGAAATTTTTTTTTTTTTTGAATTTTTTTTTTTTGTGTCTTCAAATTGTAAGTGATAAATACAACAGTCTAATAGTGCTAAGTGATTTCCTTTTAATTTTTAATTTTTTTTTTTTTTTTTTTTTTTTTTTTTTTTTTGGCTCTTCAAAATGTGAGTGATGAACACAACAGTCTAATAATGATAAGTGTTTTCCTTTAAAAAAAATTTTTTTTTTGAATTTTTTTTTTTTTGTGTCTCTTCACATTGTGAGTGATAATCACTGATCATATTATTGAAATGTTGAATTTGGATGCACTATGAATAAAAACATTCAACATGACAAAAGAATTATAATGGCACCACACTATGCATATTTTCATTGATCTTCACTGATCATGATATTGAAATGTTGAACTTGGCAACACTTGGAAAAACACATTCAACATGACAAAAAAATTGAAATGACACTACATTATGCATATTTTCAGTGATATTCACTGATCATGATATTAAAATGGGTAACTTGGCAACACTTTGTTAAAAAACACTCAACATTGCAAAAAAAAATATTTTTTGGAAAATCAGTATATACACACTACTACAGTCTTATAATGCTTACTGAGATCATTTTCTGAAATTTTTTTTTTTTTTTGAAATTTTTTTTTTTTTTGAATTTTTTTTTTGTGTCTTGAAATTGTAAGTGATAAATACAACAGTCTAATAGTGCTTAGTGATTTCCTTTTAATTTTTAATTTTTTTTTTTTTTTTTTTTTTTTTTTTTTTTTGGCTCTTCAAAATGTGAGTGATGAACACAACAGTCTAATAATGATAAATGTTTACCAAAATCTAATGAAGCTTACTGTTTTACTATTTTGGAGACTTTTTTTTTGAAATATATTTTATAGTGTTTTTTGATTTGTCATTTACATATAGAAAGATAGGGGAATAAAATTAAATATATTTTCTTGAAAGGTGTTATGGTTTCTGTTTTGATGAAACTTTTATATCAAACAAAAAAGCAAATGTCACCTGGGGCACCAGAGTATTCACATGTGGTCCCCCACCATACTACTGACTCGGCCCTACAATGTTTGACTGCGCAGATCAGACGGGATGCGGTAAGTTCATTGTGGTATGGCCCCAGATGAAAGGTATCACTGAAATTAAATATATATAACCTATTTTAAAGATTTTTCAATAAAGACACAAGTCATTAGTGCCAATCAATTTAAAATGAACAGAAAAAAAATATATATATATTAACATTTTCATATTTATGATTTTTTCAGTAGTAAAGTATAATAATAATAATAATATAATCATCTCAGACAAAGAAATTGTGTAATCTGATGGTCCATTGAAATGTTAATTCACATCTCAAGGTCAACATCAGTTATCAAAAAAGAATTATTGTCTCTAGATGGCTCTTCCTATATGGCTTATGATTATGATCATTTTACTCATCATGTCAACAAAATATTCATTCAAGACAAAATGCAGCATAAATTGCAGTGTAGTCAAATAAAGTAAGGAGAATAATGAAAAATAACACATACACACATTTTTATTTTCATTCTTAATAAAAAATGATTA
>JASXTE010000286.1:12500-17500 GCA_030280995.1 Hemileia vastatrix | reverse complement strand
AATTTGGATGCACTATGAATAAAAACATTCAACATGACAAAAGGAATTATAATGGCACCACATTATGCATATTTTCATTGATATTCACTGATCATGATATTGAAATGTTGAACTTGGCAACACTTGGAAAAACACATTCAACATGACAAAAAAATTGAAATGACACTACATTATGCATATTTTCAGTGATATTCACTGATCATGATATAAAAATGGGTAACTTGGCAACACTTTGTTAAAAAACACTCAACATTGCAAAAAAAAATATTTTTTGGAAAATCAGTATATACACACTACTACAGTCTTATAATGCTTACTGAGATCATTTTCTGAAATTTTTTTTTTTTTTTGAAATTTTTTTTTTTTTGAATTTTTTTTTTTTTTGTGTCTTCAAATTGTAAGTGATAAATACAACAGTCTAATAGTGCTTAGTGATTTCCTTTTAATTTTTAATTTTTTTTTTTTTTTTTTTTTTTTTTTTTTTTTTTGGCTCTTCAAAATGTGAGTGATGAACACAACAGTCTAATAATGATAAGTGTTTTCCTTTTAAAAAAATTTTTTTTTTGAATTTTTTTTTTTTTGTGTCTCTTCACATTGTGAGTGATAATCACTGATCATATTATTGAAATGTTGAATTTGGATGCACTATGAATAAAAACATTCAACATGACAAAAGGAATTATAATGGCACCACATTATGCATATTTTCATTGATATTCACTGATCATGATATTGAAATGTTGAACTTGGCAACACTTGGAAAAACACATTCAACATGACAAAAAAATTGAAATGACACTACATTATGCATATTTTCAGTGATATTCACTGATCATGATATAAAAATGGGTAACTTGGCAACACTTTGTTAAAAAACACTCAACATTGCAAAAAAAAAATATTTTTTGGAAAATCAGTATATACACACTACTACAGTCTTATAATGCTTACTGAGATCATTTTCTGAAATTTTTTTTTTTTTTGAAATTTTTTTTTTTTTGAATTTTTTTTTTTTTGTGTCTTCAAATTGTAAGTGATAAATACAACAGTCTAATAGTGCTTAGTGATTTCCTTTTAATTTTTAATTTTTTTTTTTTTTTTTTTTTTTTTTTTTTTTTTTGGCTCTTCAAAATGTGAGTGATGAACACAACAGTCTAATAATGATAAGTGTTTTCCTTTTAAAAAAATTTTTTTTTTTGAATTTTTTTTTTTTTGTGTCTCTTCACATTGTGAGTGATAATCACTGATCATATTATTGAAATGTTGAATTTGGATGCACTATGAATAAAAACATTCAACATGACAAAAGGAATTATAATGGCACCACATTATGCATATTTTCATTGATATTCACTGATCATGATATTGAAATGTTGAACTTGGCAACACTTGGAAAAAACACATTCAACATGACAAAAAAATTGAAATGACACTACATTATGCATATTTTCAGTGATATTCACTGATCATGATATTAAAATGGGTAACTTGGCAACACTTTGTTAAAAAACACTCAACATTGCAAAAAAAAAATTTTTTTGTAAAATCAGTATATACACACTACTACAGTCTTATAATGCTTAGTGAGATCATTTTCTGAAATTTTTTTTTTTTTTGAAATTTTTTTTTTTTTTTTGAATTTTTTTTTTTTTGTGTCTTCAAATTGTAAGTGATAAATACAACAGTCTAATAGTGCTTAGTGATTTCCTTTTAATTTTTAATTTTTTATTTTTTTTTTTTTTTTGGCTCTTCAAAATGTGAGTGATGAACACAACAGTCTAATAATGATAAGTGTTTTCCTTTTAAAAAATTTTTTTTTTTGAATTTTTTTTTTTTTTGTGTCTCTTCACATTGTGAGTGATAATCACTGATCATATTATTGAAATGTTGAATTTGGATGCACTATGAATAAAAACATTCAACATGACAAAAGAATTATAATGGCACCACATTATGCATATTTTCATTGATATTCACTGATCATGATATTGAAATGTTGAACTTGGCAACACTTGGAAAAACACATTCAACATGACAAAAAAATTGAAATGACACTACATTATGCATATTTTCAGTGATATTCACTGATCATGATATTAAAATGGGTAACTTGGCAACACTTTGTTAAAAAACACTCAACATTGAAAAAAAAAATATTTTTTGTAAAATCAGTATATACACACTACTACAGTCTTATAATGCTTACTGAGATCATTTTCTGAAATTTTTTTTTTTTTTTGAAATTTTTTTTTTTTTTTGAATTTTTTTTTTTTTGTGTCTTCAAATTGTAAGTGATAAATACAACAGTCTAATAGTGCTTAGTGATTTCCTTTTAATTTTTAATTTTTTTTTTTTTTTTTTTTTTTTTTTTTTTTTGGCTCTTCAAAATGTGAGTGATGAACACAACAGTCTAATAATGATAAGTGTTTTCCTTTTAAAAAAATTTTTTTTTTGAATTTTTTTTTTTTTGTGTCTCTTCACATTGTGAGTGATAATCACTGATCATATTATTGAAATGTTGAATTTGGATGCACTATGAATAAAAACATTCAACATGACAAAAGGAATTATAATGGCACCACATTATGCATATTTTCATTGATATTCACTGATCATGATATTGAAAATGTTGAACTTGGCAAACACTTGGAAAAACACATTCAACATGACAAAAAAATTGAAATGACACTACATTATGCATTTTTTCAGTGATATTCACTGATCATGATATTAAAATGGGTAACTTGGCAACACTTTGTTAAAAAACACTCAACATTGCAAAAAAAAAATTTTTTTGTAAAATCAGTATATACACACTACTACAGTCTTATAATGCTTAGTGAGATCATTTTCTGAAATTTTTTTTTTTTTTGAAATTTTTTTTTTTTTTGAATTTTTTTTTTTTTTGTGTCTCCAAATTGTAAGTGATAAATACAAACAGTCTAATAGTGCTTAGTGATTTCCTTTTAATTTTTAATTTTTATTTTTTTTTTTTTTTTTTTTTTTTTTTTTGGCTCTTCAAAATGTGAGTGATGAACACAACAGTCTAATAATGATAAGTGTTTTCCTTTTAAAAAAAATTTTTTTTTGAATTTTTTTTTTTTGTGTCTCTTCACATTGTGAGTGATAATCACTGATCATATTATTGAAATGTTGAATTTGGATGCACTATGAATAAAAACATTCAACATGACAAAAAGAATTATAATGGCACCACATTATGCATATTTTCATTGATATTCACTGATCATGATATTGAAATGTTGAACTTGGCAACAAATGTTGAACTTGGCAACACTTGGAAAAACACATTCAACATGACAAAAAAATTGAAATGACACTACATTATGCATATTTTCAGTGATATTCACTGATCATGATATTAAAATGGGTAACTTGGCAACACTTTGTTAAAAAACACTCAACATTGCAAAAAAAAATATTTTTTGGAAAATCAGTATATACACACTACTACAGTCTTATAATGCTTACTGAGATCATTTTCTGAAATTTTTTTTTTTTTTGAAATTTTTTTTTTTTTTGAATTTTTTTTTTTTGTGTCTTCAAATTGTAAGTGATAAATACAACAGTCTAATAGTGCTAAGTGATTTCCTTTTAATTTTAATTTTTTTTTTTTTTTTTTTTTTTTTTTTTTTTTGGCTCTTCAAAATGTGAGTGATGAACACAACAGTCTAATAATGATAAGTGTTTTCCTTTAAAAAAAATTTTTTTTTTTGAATTTTTTTTTTTTTGTGTCTCTTCACATTGTGAGTGATAATCACTGATCATATTATTGAAATGTTGAATTTGGATGCACTATGAATAAAAACATTCAACATGACAAAAGAATTATAATGGCACCACACTATGCATATTTTCATTGATCTTCACTGATCATGATATTGAAATGTTGAACTTGGCAACACTTGGAAAAACACATTCAACATGACAAAAAAATTGAAATGACACTACATTATGCATATTTTCAGTGATATTCACTGATCATGATATTAAAATGGGTAACTTGGCAACACTTTGTTAAAAAACACTCAACATTGCAAAAAAAAATATTTTTTGGAAAATCAGTATATACACACTACTACAGTCTTATAATGCTTACTGAGATCATTTTCTGAAATTTTTTTTTTTTTTTGAAATTTTTTTTTTTTTTGAATTTTTTTTTTGTGTCTTGAAATTGTAAGTGATAAATACAACAGTCTAATAGTGCTTAGTGATTTCCTTTTAATTTTTAATTTTTTTTTTTTTTTTTTTTTTTTTTTTTTTTTGGCTCTTCAAAATGTGAGTGATGAACACAACAGTCTAATAATGATAAATGTTTACCAAAATCTAATGAAGCTTACTGTTTTACTATTTTGGAGACTTTTTTTTGAAATATATTTTATAGTGTTTTTTGATTTGTCATTTACATATAGAAAGATAGGGGAATAAAATTAATATATTTTCTTGAAAGGTGTTATGGTTTCTGTTTTGATGAAACTTTTATATCAAACAAAAAAGCAAATGTCACCTGGGGCACCAGAGTATTCACATGTGGTCCCCCACCATACTACTGACTCGGCCCTACAATGTTTGACTGCGCAGATCAGACGGGATGCGGTAAGGTTCATTGTGGTATGGCCCCAGATGAAAGGTATCACTGAAATTAAATATATATAACCTATTTTAAAGATTTTTCAATAAAGACACAAGTCATTAGTGCCAATCAATTTAAAATGAACAGAAAAAAAATATATATATATTAACATTTTCATATTTATGATTTTTTCAGTAGTAAAGTATAATAATAATAATAATATAATCATCTCAGACAAAGAAATTGTGTAATCTGATGGTCCATTGAAATGTTAATTCACATCTCAAGGTCAACATCAGTTATCAAAAAAGAATTATTGTCTCTAGATGGCTCTTCCTATATGGCTTATGATTATGATCATTTTACTCATCATGTCAACAAAATATTCATTCAAGACAAAATGCAG
>JASXTE010000286.1:0-2500 GCA_030280995.1 Hemileia vastatrix | reverse complement strand
TTTTTTTTTTGAATTTTTTTTTTTTTGTGTCTCTTTACATTGTGAGTGATAATCACTGATCATATTATTGAAATGTTGAATTTGGATGCACTATGAATAAAAACATTCAACATGACAAAAGGAATTATAATGGCACCACATTATGCATATTTTCATTGATATTCACTGATCATGATATTGAAATGTTGAACTTGGCAACACTTGGAAAAACACATTCAACATGACAAAAAAATTGAAATGACACTACATTATGCATATTTTCAGTGATATTCACTGATCATGATATAAAAATGGGTAACTTGGCAACACTTTGTTAAAAAACACTCAACATTGCAAAAAAAAATATTTTTTGGAAAATCAGTATATACACACTACTACAGTCTTATAATGCTTACTGAGATCATTTTCTGAAATTTTTTTTTTTTTTGAAATTTTTTTTTTTTTGAATTTTTTTTTTTTTGTGTCTTCAAATTGTAAGTGATAAATACAACAGTCTAATAGTGCTTAGTGATTTCCTTTTAATTTTTAATTTTTTTTTTTTTTTTTTTTTTTTTTTTTTTTTTGGCTCTTCAAAATGTGAGTGATGAACACAACAGTCTAATAATGATAAGTGTTTTCCTTTTAAAAAAATTTTTTTTTGAATTTTTTTTTTTTGTGTCTCTTCACATTGTGAGTGATAATCACTGATCATATTATTGAAATGTTGAATTTGGATGCACTATGAATAAAAACATTCAACATGACAAAAAGGAATTATAATGGCACCACATTATGCATATTTTCATTGATATTCACTGATCATGATATTGAAATGTTGAACTTGGCAACACTTGGAAAAACACATTCAACATGACAAAAAAATTGAAATGACACTACATTATGCATATTTTCAGTGATATTCACTGATCATGATATAAAAATGGGTAACTTGGCAACACTTTGTTAAAAAACACTCAACATTGCAAAAAAAAATATTTTTTGGAAAATCAGTATATACACACTACTACAGTCTTATAATGCTTACTGAGATCATTTTCTGAAATTTTTTTTTTTTTTGAAATTTTTTTTTTTTGAATTTTTTTTTTTTTGTGTCTTCAAATTGTAAGTGATAAATACAACAGTCTAATAGTGCTTAGTGATTTCCATTTAATTTTTAATTTTTTTTTTTTTTTTTTTTTTTTTTTTTTTTTTTGGCTCTTCAAAATGTGAGTGATGAACACAACAGTCTAATAATGATAAGTGTTTTCCTTTTAAAAAAATTTTTTTTTTGAATTTTTTTTTTTTTGTGTCTCTTCACATTGTGAGTGATAATCACTGATCATATTATTGAAATGTTGAATTTGGATGCACTATGAATAAAAACATTCAACATGACAAAAGGAATTATAATGGCACCAACATTATGCATATTTTCATTGATATTCACTGATCATGATATTGAAATGTTGAACTTGGCAACACTTGGAAAAACACATTCAACATGACAAAAAAATTGAAATGACACTACATTATGCATATTTTCAGTGATATTCACTGATCATGATATTAAAATGGGTAACTTGGCAACACTTTGTTAAAAAAACACTCAACATTGCAAAAAAAAAAATTTTTTTGTAAAATCAGTATATACACACTACTACAGTCTTATAATGCTTAGTGAGATCATTTTCTGAAATTTTTTTTTTTTTGAAATTTTTTTTTTTTTTGAATTTTTTTTTTTTTGTGTCTTCAAATTGTAAGTGATAAATACAACAGTCTAATAGTGCTTAGTGATTTCCTTTTAATTTTTAATTTTTTATTTTTTATTTTTTTTTTTTTTTGGCTCTTCAAAATGTGAGTGATGAACACAACAGTCTAATAATGATAAGTGTTTTCCTTTTAAAAAATTTTTTTTTTGAATTTTTTTTTTTTGTGTCTCTTCACATTGTGAGTGATAATCACTGATCATATTATTGAAATGTTGAATTTGGATGCACTATGAATAAAAACATTCAACATGACAAAAGAATTATAATGGCACCAACATTATGCATATTTTCATTGATATTCACCTGATCATGATATTGAAATGTTGAACTTGGCAACACTTGGAAAAACACATTCAACATGACAAAAAAATTGAAATGACACTACATTATGCATATTTTCAGTGATATTCACTGATCATGATATTAAAATGGGTAACTTGGCAACACTTGTTAAAAAACACTCAACATTGAAAAAAAAATATTTTTTGTAAAATCAGTATATACACACTACTACAGTCTTATAATGCTTACTGAGATCATTTTCTGAAATTTTTTTTTTTTTTGAAATTTTTTTTTTTTTTGAATTTTTTTTTTTTTGTGTCTTCAAATTGTAAGTGATAAATACAACAGTCTAATAGTGCTTAGTGATTTCCTTTTAATTTTTAATTTTTTTTTTTTTTTTTTTTTTTTTTTTTTTGGCTCTTCAAAATGTGAGTGATGAACACAACAGTCTAATAATGATAAGTGTTTTC
>JASXTE010000549.1:0-37882 GCA_030280995.1 Hemileia vastatrix | reverse complement strand
TGAAAATAAGTTGAAGTAAAAGAAGAAAGAACCAACAGCGATATCATCATCATCATCTTCGTCAATTTCGTCCAACAGTATTTTGTCGTTATTTTTTCTTCAAGTAGTAAGTTTAAATTACGTGTAGAGAATAAAGATAAAAAATACGAAGAAGAAGAAGAAAATGTATGCAACTTATATACTCATATGTTTTACACACAGTGGATTCAATTGCTTGAGAACAAACAAGAAGAAGAACAGTTTACTGACATGGATGGATGTAAAGAAGATCTTTTCTATCAGTATAATACAAGATACAGAAGGCAAAAAAGGTCACCAAGTAAACAATAGTGAATAATGCTGCAAGCGGCAACAAATAATACACACACACACAGACAAACATGCCCAGGAAATAGAAAAGAAGAAAAAGAATAAGCTATTTCACCTCATCCAAGAAAGAGATGAAGTTGGAGAAGCGAAAAAAGATGAAGAAATAGACGAAAGAAGGCACAAACAACAACAAACAACAACAACAAGAACAAGAACCAAAATAACAAAACTAACTTATGTAGGTCAAGTTTGGGTGAAATTACACAGACAAATTTTACTTTTAACACAGTAAAGTACAAAAAATTTACTAAAGTGCCACGAATGGTTAGTTTTGTTGAAACCTTTACCAAAAAAAAACACACACAAAATTACATTTACAACTTACACACCAATATACACGAAAAATAAGAACGGTTCTAAGAAATAAGCAAAAGGCATCCGAAGAGAAAAGTACTAACAGTAAGTACTAAAGGAAAAAAGCTTAAATGGGAAAAACGTAGGAGAAAAATTTCTTCAAGTTCACAAGAAGCAATTTACTCTGTTACATCTGATACATGGGATGAAGTAAAATGGTTATAACTATACAACAAACTGCTAACCGTGACATGGTACAAATGCGTTTACACAGACATACACACACACATACAAACACACACACATAGAAAAGAGAAGAAGGTAAAATTATCTTTGACGTTGGGGAAGAAGAAAAAAAAATGTTTACCAGTTTAAATGAAGCCTAAATGAAAATAATGTTTCCACCGTATGTCGTCGTCGTTGTCGAAGAGGAAGAAGAAATGTATACACACAAACATTATACCGTTGTGATAAAATTGATGATACAAACTTACATATCAATATGTAAAGATATGTAATTGACACTCGGTGAATTCATCATCATCATAATTATTATATGTTGGGATGGAAGAAGTTTCAAATGATTCTACTACAGTTAAATGGTGTATCGAATTGACATTCACATCATAACACACAGACACAAGTAGAAACAGTTACAAAGTCACATCAGGTGATTCAATTACAACTCGACAAAATTGACTGATGAATAAATTAAACTTCACCCTTACTTGACCATAAAAACTTGATGACTTGTAAGGTGATCATTCAATAAGAATAATTTCATTCAATCAATTGAACATTTATCACTAAGATCAATAAAAAAAACCAGAAGCAAAGAAAAAATCAATTGCAATCATATGATTTCGAATAAATTGCATCTGTCCAGTGTAAATGTTTAAAGAAGAAGAATAAAAATCTAACCATATTTTTTCTTCTTCTTTTTTTTCAACAACAAACGGTAATCGTTGTGAATAGCGTGAGTGTTAATGTCATTGATAAATGTTCTTTAATGTTGTATCGAATTAATGATAGACAATCGGTACGTATCCAATGGATACGAAGGAACACATTCAAGGTGAATAGAATAAAATTCATTCAATGGTTCGTTCTAAAGAACTTTACAAGAGACACACACACAGAGAGAGAGAGAGACATTTTAGTTGATAACTACAAATAAAAGAGTAAACATATATTATCTGTGATGTTGATTAACAATGTCCAAGGATAAAATGGACATGATGAAGCTGATGCAATGAAAAATATTGATCAATAATATATCCATGACAATATAAAGTGTGTGTGTTTATGTTATCACCTTTGTTGGTTGATTAAAATTTTCTTGTCAACAGTCAAAATGTTCACACACAAACACACGGAGAGTAAAGGTGTCATAAGTAAACTTAATCGATTTCAGGTATATTAGGCGAAGAAGAAGAATAAAAAAGTAAAGCATCAAGTCACAGCATGAATGAAGACAAATGTTAATTCACTTGTGTTCTAAGTGTTGGCCATGAAGGAAAGAATCAACTGTGCAATTGAAGCTTGTGAAGGTTTTGGTTATTGCTTTTTAGCAAAGAAAATAAGTTCATTTGATTTAATCTTGGCACAAGATTGTCAACAATAGACCCACAGATGCCTGAATGTGACGTAATGCACACACAAACTCACAGACACTCACAGACACATAAAGAATAAGAAGGAAAAAAGGGAAAAAGAGGAAAGAACTTGGAGTGTAGAGAAAGAACAAAGTCGGCTCAAGAGAAGGAAAGATAAAGAATCCAAAGATCCTTGGGCGTGAAGAAAGATTTAAGCAAAAGGAAATAGAATTAAGTGCCAATAAAGGGAGGAATGAAGAGTTAACAAAATGACCCAATGACAAACACCATCAACCAATTATTCTAACTGAAAATGTTCTTCAACCATATGTTCTGTCTGTTTGTGTGTTTGTCTGTAGGATGCACAACAGTTCTAGCATCATTTAACATCAAAGTAGTCACATTGTCAGAGGAAATGATGAAAATGATCAAAATAACTAGACTGACCACTTGAACTGACCAAAAAGGATAAAGAAAGTCATTTCCGTCTTTTATGGTCAAACACTGGATGGGTCATTGATTTTTCTTTCTTTCTATTCACTTGGTTGCATGGACAACATCAACATCAAAAACAATGATTGATGCATTTAATGAGATGGTTTGGAGAAAAATGTTCTTTGTTCTTTGTTCTTTAAACTCTCACTGACATTTAAAGTAAAACAGTACAAACAGATAAACAGTAAATTTAAACCACAAATTTACACAATAATGTTGGTAAATTTAACAACACAAGTGTAAAACTAACAAATTTATAAGTCAAATGAAGAGAACTCATGTGAATGAGTAGATTAAATAGTTGATGATAATGTTGATAATCGTGGGTATAATTAAATTTTGCATAAATAGTTAACAAATTTGTTTTACAAGTTAATTAAATTTACCTTTTAAATTAACTTTCTAAACATAAATAAATCAATAATAAATAATTTATCAAATTACAATGAAGAAGACAATTTGTATCGAGTGACAATGTAATAAATAGTGATGAATAAATAAAGTAAATGAAAGTAAATGAAAGTAAAATGTTAAAAGTAAAGTAAAGATTAAAGTAACAATATATTAAATTATATATTAATGATATTAATGATATTATTACTTACAAATCACCACTACCAATGGAAGAATGTCTTGAAATGGATTTAGGAGAAGCTTCATAAGCATCATTAGTTTCACCTCGATATAAAAAAGATTCCCTTCGATGATGTAAATTACCAGAAACACCAGAAGTTGGGCCAATTCGATCAGTAACATTAACACAAGGAGTTGAAGTAGATGATGAAGCAGTTGACATTAAATGATCAAACAGGTGACTTGAAGATGATGAACCACGATGTGGATGATAATGATGATAACTTCCTTCTCTTGTATTACCAGTAGATCCAGTTGAGGCAATATTGGACATTTTATCACTAACACTAGCACCAGATAAATTGCAAGTATTATTAGATGAATTGCAAGGTAAATAAGAACTCGATGGTATACAAGCAGATCCAGTTGGAGTAAAGTAATACAATGAACCAGGTGGACCCATTTCATCATCACGATCAAAGCTACTCGATGAATTATTACCACCCAATGAATGTTGATGATGTAGCATGGGCGAGGAAAGTGGATGATATTGTGAATTATGTGGTAATATTGGAGGCGTGTGAACAGTTGGTGAACCAGTTGTCGATACAAGTGGGTGAATTAGTCAAAGGAGGAATAGTTGGTGGTGGTTGTGGTGGTGATGGTGTATGATGATGATGAAGATGATGATGTTGATGATGAGGATGATGTGGTGTTGATGATGACGAAACAGGTGATTGAATTAACGAATGAAAATGATGATGATGATGATGTGCCATTGTTTTGTTTTTGTTTTTGCAAATTGTTGTTTTACGTAATCAAATAAGATTATTCCATTCAATTATCACCAAAGTCAGTTGATAAAAGTCAGCATAGTTGGTGTGATATACAATGTTATTGTTAGTCAGTGTTATTAACAATGTTCATTGTAATTACCAGTCAATTGATTGATAGTAATGAGTAATGTATGTGTACGAGTGTGAATGTTTTCAGTTAACCAGGTGGTGAATAATTAGTTGTTAAATTATCAAGTTAATCATCATCATACGGTTAACATTTTAGGATAAAATTCAGTTGAATCAATAGAGACACACACACACACATGAGATTCACATTCACATACACACGGACAAAAGGAACAATGGAGATGTTTACGATGAACATTTGTTAACCGGTGAGACATATCAAGGTAAAGTTGAAGTTGGTTATTATGACGTCCAAAGATAAAGTGGTTGTCGTTTCAATTCAAATACAGCAGGTAGACAATCAACACAAGAAGAAGAAGAAGAAAAATAGAAGAGAAGAGAAGAAAGAAGAAGAAGGAAAGGACAATCGAAAGGAAGTGCACTCGTTACAATTTCAATTGGTAAACAAGAACGTATCAAGTGAAGTGTTAACTATTAACTTATATCATGAACTTTCATCCTCCTTTTTTTTCTTCTTATGTATTCAAATCAACTTGAATGTGTCTTTACATGTACAATCATGTACAAAGAACAATTTATCATTGATAAATTGTCAAAATGACACAATTTATACTTTTCATATTTTGATATATTTGATATAAAGTAAATTTAGTTGACATTAACTATTGTTTCATTTGATCATGGTTCAATTGTTGAAAAAAATTGACCTATTTTTTTTATTTGTTGTTGAATGAATATATATATTTATATTTTTTTTCAAATAAATTCATCATGCAATTGACAATGTTGTCTTCTTCGTGTATTATTTAAGGTGTGTCAAGGTGTATGAAGTGAAGTGAAGTGTGATAAACAATTGATCAATGCATCAATTAAATCAGTGCAAGAAAAATCATTCATTCAAATTAAAGTAAAATAGAATAAATCATTGCATTGACAATTATCATCATCATCATCATCATCATTAAGTTTGCAAGTTCAAAGTGAATAGTAAATATCAAAGTCTTGTTTAACAGTCACAGTAAAGGTGAAATGTAGGTGCAATTAGATGAATAAATGGTGATGATGGTAAATTGGATGATGAGAACAAACAAAGTGCAATCAGTATGCAATTGATAATTAGTGTAAATTAATACACACACATATGTAAATTGAAAGTTTTGCAAACAAGTGCAATCGATAGTTTTCAGTCATTCACAATAAGAGTAAAAATGTATAATTTAAATTTGTTCACATAAACACACGCAAACAAATACACACACACAAAGACAAATCTTAGGATGAAAGAACAAAGTATAAGAGAGAGAAGAGACAAAGTTCACTCGATGAAATAACACACTGTGAGTAGATTCAAAGTACAATGAAAGTCGACAATTGGCAAGAGTTCTTTTAGAACATTTGACGCTAGTACAAGAGTGTGTTAAAGGGTAGACCAAGTGACACTTGCAGCAGTTCTGAAGACAACTGCCGACTGAGTCTATTTTATCTGTTTTGTCTCTTTCATTCTTTCTCTCTCTCTTACACTCTCTTTCACTCACTCACACACTCACAGCAACACAGACAGACAGTCAGAGTTACTCGTTCGAACCCAAAAGTAAGTTCTTGCGCACCTGCGACCCAAAGTAGCAGATGAAACAGCAAGAAATTTTTTCACTTTATTTCATCAGAAAACTTCTCTCCATCTATTGGTTACCGTTCAAATTATCCTTGAGTGAAATGTTCACAAGACGAAGAAGAAAAACACTCGACATCACACAACATACTTTACAAGTCGTCATCTTCAAACGTTAGATGGAGTCTTGTCTTGGTTTAGCTTTTGGTTAAGAAAGAAAGTTATATTCACATGTCTCAAACAAGTTCACCAGGATCATTCTGTTAGGTTCTTACAAGGTTTTGTCGAGTTCTGTCAAGGCAGCAGTAGTAGTAGCAGCAGAAAGAACAAGTATAAACCGGGTCACATGAAATACACAAGGAAAGAAACCATAATTTCATGTTTTTTGACACATCGTCAAAAGGTAAAAAAGAGGAGAACTTTAAAGATGGCAAAGATGAAAGAAAATTGTCATTTATCCTGATATTTCTGGGTACTTTTGTGAGGGTGGTTTTGCAAAAAGTAAAGTAAATAAAGAACAAGAAGATAAGAGAGTATATTTTTTGTTTCTTTTCTGTCGAAAATAAAGATGACACAACAAGTAAGTAAGAAAGTAAGAAGAAGAAGAAGAAGAAAGATCAAACTGATGCTCAACTTTAACTCTTTTAGTATTTGCTCGAGGACAACTAAAATTGTCAGCTCAATTGTTGACAAGGGTAAAATTCATGTAGACAAAAGTATAACTATGAATAATAGCATATTTTCCTTGTTATCCAACAACGAAGGTCAAAAATTGTTTCAACAAGAAAATATATCACACACAAGTTGATCGTAAAAGAAGAAGAAGAAGAAGAAAACTAACAAAGTGAATCATTTTATATTTGCATCTTGTCTTGTGTGCTGATGCAATAAAAAGATAGAAAAAAAATACACTAAAGCTATCCTCAAAGGGCACCAAATTTGGCACGTGTCGAACATATTTTTTAACCGGAAGTGAAGAAAAAGCGAAAAGAAACGAAAGAAGAAAAAGAAAGTCCTTCAAAGCAAAAAGAATGTTATCATTGAAGATTCAATGAATACATCATTTGATGCATTTCACAAGACTTATTATCACTCAAATGAATGAATTCAAACAACATACAAAATTCATTCATACACACACACATGTGAACATACAAAGTGTACACGTACAATTACACAGGATGAACAGTTAAAGTAAAGAATAGTGAGTGTTAAACTCTATTTTTATATACATACAAAGTATTTCTATTTAAATTACCAGTGAGTGAATTTTAATTTTTAAAATGTTAAACAGAACGTGAAAGTATTTGTATCCTGATAACAGTTTGAAATATTTTCTATTTAGTTTGACTTTTCTTTGCCAACTAATTTTCCCAAGTTTCAAGTGTTCGTCAACATAAGAGAGCAAAGGAAAGGAAACAAGTTAAAGTGAAAGATAAAGTTTATTTGATATAAAATAATTTCAATTATCAACATTTCAACAAATTCAATCATTTAACTGATGTAAATGTTGACAATGATGAAGTTGAAGGTAAAAAAAAGATAAAACAAAATGATGAGTAAATGAATGGTCAATTGGTTCAATTGAGTGGGATGAAAAATTAGGTCATCATATATCAGATGAAAGAAGAATATTTCATCGAAATTTGAGCTTTGAAAGTATGACAAAGGAAAAAAAACGATGATGATGATGATATACAATGAAATTGAAAGTGTATTTTATCTGACCGAATGATCGTCAATCGGAAATGCAAAACATTTCATCCGGTTGACCTACAAATGCAACATGTCTTATATACTTAAGTACCTTATCGAGTGAACTTATGCAAATTTTAAAAGGAAACAAAATCAAGTACCCAAATCTCACAAACTTACCCATATACATAAAAATACTTGGTGTATAAACTTTCCTACTGAACTTGAGTGTATTCAACATAGTAATATATTTTTCATGTATAAAATTGTCATCTTCTTCTCTCTTTCTCTCAGAGTAAATTTACAATTTGTCTCAGTTGAAAAGAGAGAAGAAGAAGAAAAAAAAATAAGTCAGCAACATGTTGAAATAGATAAAAATTTCCTTCATTCAAGGAAATACACAAATTGCAAAGTTTCATCAACATCACCACCAGAGTCAAAGTAAAAGGTAGAAAGTAAAGTGTCAATTGATTGACTTGACATTTTAAATGCAATGTGCAAAGTGTGCAAATCAAAGATCAACCTTAAAATGCACAAAGGAAAAGAGTACAGATGTAAATTCATATGTTAACAAATGTAACAACAACAACAACGACAACGACAACGACAACAACAATAGTAACGATAACAACGACAACCAACCTACTAATACAAGTTGCTTGTCAATTTAAACTACACATTTGTCAGAAGAAAATTTCCAACGTCAATGAATGTTCAATAAAATGTTTTCATGTGTATAAAATGATTTATCATGCACTGTTTAATCTTCTATTGACGATGAATACAAATGAAAAAAAATATAGTGAACAAGTGAAAGCATTTCATTGAATTTTCAACATTCTTGTGCAATCAGTGCGACAAATTGTCAATCAAGTGAAAAATTAACTTTAACCAGTGAAAATGAGAATAACAATCAACAACAAGAGAAACAAAGAAGTAGTGAATGAATGATGAGAAATATTTGTAAGATAAAAGACGTAAAACAACGTGTGCACAAAGATATCAATGAAGAAGTATCAACCAAGTGAATTGATTACATTGAACAGTAAATTCAATTTGATTGAATTTACTCAACAAAAACAACAGAATAAAAGTGACAAAGTGTAAAAGTGAAATATTGTACATTCAAAGTGCAAATTGATTACATTTTCAAACAAATGGTGAATTTTTTTCATCCAACAACAACAACTTCTTCTTCTACTATTTCTATTGGTCATTGGTGTATATTGAAGTAGAATTTGTATGAATAGAAATAAATTTCGTGTAAAACTTGCTACTGAATAATTTAATCAACTTTCTTCTATTCACTTTACACACACAAACACAGTTTAAAAGTCAACAGTTCAACAATAAATCATGTTATTATATTCAAATAAACAAGTGTATGAAAGAGAAGTAAATTCAAATGAATGAGTTGAATATAAAATGTAAGGTGTAAAAAGCGGAAAAACAGAAAAAACGGAAAAAAAGCGTAACTTTTTTTTTTTTACTTACGCAGTACCGCAAATCCATGAGTGTCGTCGAGTAGGTTGACTAGATGAATTATGTGGATCATGGATTGAAGATGGTACCGATAACAGTATCGGTGTACATGACATAGTGATTGACGTAGTTGAAACAGGACTCAATCTCGATGGTGATGTTGCATTTAATGAACTTCCGAGTGTTGATGCACCTGATGATCGACGCATGTTGCTGTTGTTGTTGTTGTTGTTGTTGTTGCTGTTGTTGCTACTTGTAGATGTGTTGGTGGTGGATTGTCGTGTGGTACCAATGATACCACCAGATCCAAAGGTATGAGGTGGACTTTTACTCTTTGAATCAGTCATTGATTCTAATTTATCAACAAGTCAATTTGTTCAATTCAATTTCTCCTTGTCATTGAGTAAGAGCAGATAAATTAGTCACAAGTTAATAATTTATAATGACAACATGTATGTATATTTGTGTGTATGTGTATGAAGATAAAGAAAGAAATAAACAATTGTAACGCATAACTTATTTGTGTGTAATTAATGTATCCACATCATTGATTTGTTCATGAGTAAAGGTGATTTCATGTCAAAAATGACGAATGAATTGTCAATAATTTTTATTTCACTGTCTACATTGATGATGATGATGATGATGATGATGATGATGGTGATGACATTGACAACAGCAAAAAAATATTCTTTAAACAATTCTTCGCCATTGACAACAGTCATACAACAAAAAGAGAGACATGAAGAGACAATTCGAAGAAGAAAGAATGAAAGTAAAAAGATAGATACACAAATACATTTGGCACCAAAGAAGTTTATGTTAACAATTCACAAACACACACACACAGAAAAAGAATAATGGCAGACAAATGTTCATTGTACATATAATGGAATTATTTCAAACTGTTGGTTGATTGTTTACTTGATTGCTTGCTTGTCAATAGTCGTTTTGTTCAGATGAAGAGTCAAAAACAAAGAACACGAACAAGTAAGAACGAAGAATAAAGTTGATGAAGTAGACGAAAAAAAAGGTGAATTAAACTTGGATAAAATTTCAATTGGGACAGATTGACAATTCAACTGTCTACTTTGCATTCACTTGATCAAATGTCACTTGTTAAACATTTAAGATGACACACACACAGACAGACACTAATGCATTTACTCAATTATATTTCCATTAAGAACACAAACACACTGAGTAAAGTAGTCAAGTAGTAGGATGAAAACGATTCAAGGAAAAAGGATGATGAATTTGTTCCAATTGATTCACATAGATGAAGAATTATTATTGTTGCTATAACTATTGTTGACTTGGCACTTAATTCAAGATGTGTATTCAATTAAATCACTCAACACGTTGTCATTCAACATGGCGATTGCAAAGTTTACTCTTTTGTGCATATTCAAGTTGTAATTTGTTTTTCTTCTTCTTCTTCTTCAACAAAATAATTAGTTCATTCAATAATTATAATCAATTGATAAATATATAAATTTTCTTTTATACTTGTTGTTATTAATATGTAGCCTTTAGCAGTTTCTTACGACGGTGTAAATGTTTGAAAATTGACAAATAAAAAAAGAGTCTTTGCCTTGATGATATTAATGAAGTTAAATTGATGTCAACACGTGATGAGTGAATAATTCAAACAAATGTCATCAGGAAGAGCAGCACAAACACAAACACAAACACAAGTAAGTATGAAAAGGAAAAATTAACCAAGTACGAAGTTGATTAAATCAACTGGATGACAGATAAAGAAAAACCAGAAGATCAAACCAATTGTAATTAAAATGAAGAAAATATTTCAAGGATTCACTTTTCATTGAAAATCAAAAAAAAACTTGTAAAATTGATTATATAACTAATCAAAGACAAGTGAACAATTTTTCACAAACAAGTTGAAAGTTTTTCTTTCTTCTAAAAGATTTTCTCTTGTTCACTTGTCATAAATTTGACAAACGTGACGTGTTGTACCTTTCAATATGTAGAAAAAAGAAGAAGAAGATGAAGAAAATATATATATATTTATAATATATATTCAATGAATTACACTTCCACATAAAGTGACAGGTTGATTTTTGTTCAAGGTGAATTAAGTATTAATTCATTCGGCTCAACTAGCTTAATCAAGAGCATAATAAATGTACCATGATGCATATTACAATTGTCACATGTGATGACGATGATTGTGGTGAATATATTTTATTTTATTTCTTTCAAATGAAGAAAATCATTAAACCATGATCATTGTATCATTGATGATGATGATGATGATGTTTGATCATTGCTTACATCAGTTTGCTTAATTACAGTATAACCAATGGTCAAGTAGTGAATTAAATTAAATTTCCATTAACATGTACATTAATGAAGATCAAAGACGACTGTAACCATTGAACAGTAGCAATTAAGCGATTTCTCACGTCAAACGGGTGATTAAATATAAATTAAGTGAAAGACAAGCACATACATACAAAATATAAGAGAAACAAGTTAAACTAACGAGTAACTGACAATCATCATGATGATGATGATGATGATGATGACGATACGGTTAATTTAACGTTGTTCAAGGGTGAAATAGTTAAATATGTTTATACACAGGTAAATCAGCTTGTAAATTGATAACACCTAATGATGATACTTTTCAATTTGATGGACAAATTTGTTTCTTCTTTATTATTCTTCTTGAGTAATTGACAACAATTTATCAATTGTTGTAGACAAATTATTAGAAGAATGTTTAAACTTGTCAAAGAACAATTTGTAAAATGTTACACTGATGATGATGAGAAGAAGAAGAAGTAAGATGACGAAGATGATAATGATAATGATGGTGATGATGAATAATGTTAATGTTTGTTTTACTTGTATGTTGTTAAAGAACAAATGAATTAATTGTACAAAGTGACTTTCTTTTTTAAACAACACAAAGATTCACAATGAATGTAGAGGTTATTTTGGAAGTAATTTGAGGAGGATGAAAATTTACTCAGTGACAAAGAAAAATGACAAGAACAATTGTTTTTTGTTAGTTGTCAAGTGTCAGTAAAGTGAGAAATAATCAAGAGAAAGAATTTATTTTTTTTCTTTTCCTTTTTTTCTTTGATTCTTTCACTTTCTTTAACTTGTCTTTTTAACTAAATTACAGGTGACACAAGCATCAACAGCACAAAATAGTGACAATTTATGTGTGTGTGTGTGTGGAACATCGATTGTTCTTTGTAAACTTTTTCAAGGTGATGAAAGCGTTGAGAGAGAAAAAGAGAAAAAGAGGCAAAACTAGAAAAGCATACAAATACAAACAATCAAAAGTACCAAGTAAAATTCATCAGATTGGTGTAACAGCACGTGCTTGAAAAAATTGTATGAAGACAATTTTAACAATATTGCTTATTGTTGTTGTTGTTGTTGTTGTTGGAGTTGTTGTTGGTGTTTGTATGCTGTAGGTGGTACCTACATGTGATAAAGTGTTTTACGTACCGAATCACAAGTGCAACTGAGTCCTGCAGTTTGTGGGTTCCTTTTGGTAAGAGAGTGCTGAGAATAAAACCAATCACATTTTGGGCGGTCTGAGTTTGCGCCTAATTTTGATTTTTTCCTTTTTTTCCTTTTTTTTGTTACTTCTTGTCTGTGTCGTAAGTCTCTTTGGTTATTCCATTTGTTGGCAGTTGGTGGTATTTTCACTTGTGCACTTAAAAAACATACTCACAAACAAACCATATTCACCAAAAAGATGATCATCATCATCATTAACCAAGTTAAATGAATGAATTCGTGCGAATAACTTTCTTCTCCATCATGAAAATTAAATATTTCATCTTATCGTTTTGTCAATATATTTAAATTATTTTAACGTACTTAAAATATCCTTCGATATACTTTGTTTTTGTTTTTGTTCTTATCGAATATTGTCGAGTGTTCTTTGTGTAAGCAAGAAGAACATTTGGAGTAAATTCACTTGGTCAAGTTGATCAAGAAGTTCTTTTTTTTCTCTTTGTCAAGTGAATTTGAGGTGAATTTACTGAGTAAAGAAGACAAAACAAAACAAAACAAACCAACATGAAGAATAACAAAGAACAAAGAAGAGCATGAAAGACAGAGAGAACAATTCATTGAATAACCCTAACCGAATGACCTGTGTAATTGAGTCGAATTGGAAGGAAGAAAAAGTACTTTTTGTGTGACAAAAACATACAACAAAGCTAAGAAAGAAAGAAGAACAAAATAAATAACCGAAATAACAACAAAAACTAGCATAGAAAAGTCATTCTTTTCACTTGGATGAATTTTTTTTCCTCTTCTTTTTGTTGCATTGTCAAGTTATTACATGTCGAACATCATGAAAAAGAGTAAGAAGGTGAAGACACATATCGAAATAGAAACAGATTCACATACATAGACACATTGATAGAACAAGTCAACCATCTCCATGTGACACATAACGTGATTCAATGTAGTGTAGGTGAAGGATAAAGTGCAAAATATCCTTGAAGCAAATTGTGAGAGGCCACAATTCTCAAGTCATCTTGTCACACATCATACAAACCAAGTTCAATTCGACTGCACACCCACAGACATTCACTCACTTACACACTCACACATGCACACACATACACATTGAAGGCCCAGACAGGGTAACATTAAGGTAACGTTGACGAAAAAAAAACACAAACCAACCAACCAACCAGCTAACTAACTAACAACAGTCACAACAAGAACACAACTAGGACAACTCAGGTAACTCAGTCAATACTCTGTTAAAGGGTGGCAAAGTAAGCTAATGTACTGAAGTAAAGTGGCCAAGTTGTATGTACCACATGAAAATTAGGTGAGACACAACTACCACAAGTCACCAGTCACAAGTTACCAGTTACCAGGAAAATGTCACAGAGTGACAGAATTTTTCCTTCTTTTCCACCAGCTTTAACTTGCACAGTCGCCAATTGACATACAAAGTGAGCAGTAGAAAGTGCAGCTGTTGTTGTTCTATTGTGTTCTGTCCAGTTACAGTCATAACTTGAACAATCGGTTCTTTCAAGTGCATACGTTTGTCTTTCTCACCATGAGGTCAAAAACACACAGACAAACACAGAGACAAAGTGTATACTATGCAGTATCTGTAAATGTGCCAGTATTAACGGTACCCGTAGAAGTATAACAAAAAAAATCTCACAAGAAAGAACAAAATGTGTACAAGATGAATGTTGGACAATGATATGCAGATGTTGTGTAAAAAAATTCTCTGTGACTTTTGTTCACTGATGATGGTTCTACTTTTGTTCTAACAATTGACTTTTTGCATCTTGTAATACATACAATAGACTATGTACATGTGTATATATTTCTTCATATTGAAGGACACACGAATAGGATGATATTTGCATTATCCTGCAAAATAGTCAGAGACACAGTAACTTACACACCAAAATACACACACACACACATCGAGTGTATCATGTTGAATTTCCAGTTAAACAGTTGACATATTATCTGAGTTTATTTTTTTTATTCTTCTTTTTTGGTATTATTTTTCTTTATTCACCGGCAAATTTTTATATATTTACCCTGAATGTGGCTGAACGTTCAGCTGTCGTCTATTCATTGGACAAAAGTTCTATTCTGTTATTTCTTCTATTCTATCACCCTTTGTACTTGATTTTGGTGTCTGTATGTGTGTATAGTTTGCGTGTACTTTGTAAAATGTTTACCAGATGAAGAAGAAAATGGTGAAAAGAAGTGAAAAGAAGAAGTAAAAAGAAGTAAAAAGTATGAGTGTGTATATGTAAAGTAAACTTTTTCTTCTTCTTCATCTCTTTTTACTTCCTCTATTTCTATCTTCCTTTCTTTCCTTTCTTTCCTTTCTCTCTTTCTCATATATTTGTATGTTTATTTTCTTCTTTTGGTTTTCTTTTCGTTTACCTATGTGAATCCCAGAGCAGATGCATCACCGTTGACGTTGGTTCTTCAAATTTCGTTTTCACTGAGTCAATGTTGTTGCTTTTATTCTTCTTATACTTGACGTGTCTCATGTGACTGAGTAGTCGAAGTTGGAATTTCTTCTAACGGAAGAACACAAAAGGAGTGACACGTTGACTCACACACACACACACACACAGTCGAAGTGAAAGAAGGAAAGAACCAAAGAACCAAAGAAAGAACAGAGAAAGAGAGAAAAAGTAGAAAAGGAAAAAAAAGGAAAGAAAAGAAAGAACCAAAGTAGACAATGGACATACAATGAGCCACGAGGCAAGAACCAATGAAGTAAATGGACAAAATGGACACAAATGGACAAAATGGACAAATGGACCACCAGTTCACCAGTTCACCAGTTCTATGGACAGTCACACATACACGCAAAAGAACGAAGGCAAAAAATTTACTCAATTTACTCAATTTACTTGATACATGTACTTTGTCACGAGTATTATTTCGTACCTTTAGGACAATTGTTCTGATAGTACACACATAACAGAGCAGAAGAGAACAGAATAGAACAGAAGTTAGTAGCATATTCACTCACCGATTGGTGTATACAAAGACAAAGATGACGACGATTCACTTCATTCGGTTCTCTTAGGACTCATTTGCCTGTTGTTTTTTTGTCTCTTTTGCTGTCTGTTTGACCAGAGAGACCCAATTTCACTATCATTTGGACCATTCGACCATCGCTTAGCTGCTTCTTCAGTTGCCACTGCTGTTCATGAAGCATGATGATGACGATACCATAGGAATACTCGAAAGAAAGAACGAAAAAAAAAGACTAGAAAAGGTCAAGTTGACGTTGTTGGTCAGTGTTTACTTTTACTTGACATTCTTATCACAGTAAAAACAAATCTGACGTAGTCCATTGAACAAATGGCCTTCTATTTCCTTTAAACGACACCAGACAGTTTTTTTAAGGATAAATATTTATTTTATTTCAACTTTAGTTTTGAAGATGAAAAGTGTGAGAAAATCTAGAAAAGACAGGAAGAATAAGACAAAGAGCCTACTGCCATTCATCGTCAGATTGATGAGTTGAAGTTGTAGGAACAGGTGATGGAGTCGATGGAATTTTTACTATTGACCGACCGCGACCTGCTACTAGAGCAACTGGCTCAGCATCGGGAATGCCAGGGATTTTGGATGAACCATTTGACCCTGAATATTCATGTGATCCATTGGTGAATCCATTTGGTAAGTAGTCGCTGTTGTCAGTTGTACCAGATACAACTTGTCCTGATCGCATGTCTGTACCACCAGCGGTAGAGACTGATTCAGGTTGATCAAAATCTTCCAGAGACATCTTACCAGCTGCGTGAATCAAGAATTCAGGAACTGTTTGTAATGATTTTCGAAGGGTCATTACCAATCTTTCAGCTAAGTTGGTATTTCGCCCTGAGTCATAGAATGAGATGGCCTTGCCAAAGTTACCAATTCTTCCTGTACGTCCAACTCGATGAACGTAATCCTCGATCTCTTCTGGTAAGTCGTAGTTGATGACAATTTGGACATCTTTTATGTCCAATCCACGAGCGGCAACATTAGTAGCAACCAAAATGGGCATTTTTCCAGTTCTGAAATCACGGAGAGCTTGTTCTCGTTGTTGTTGGAACCTATCGCCATGGATAGAAGTGGCGGGAAAATTTTGCTCGCAGAGATAAGTAGCCAAGAAGTCTGCAGTCTTTTTAGACTGTACGAAGACCAGTATTCGTGTACCAGGTGGTTCACTTCGTATAATTTCTTCCAAAGTACTCCTCTTTTCAGAAGGATCAACTTGACGAACATGTTGGATGACGTCCGGATTAGCCGAACCAATCTCTCCAATTGTAATGAAGATGTAATTCTCAGCCAGTACTTCTTTTGCAGTGCGTTGAACAGCTTCAGAAAATGTTGCTGAGAACATGAGAGCCTGCCGATTTCCCTTAGCCGGAAAGTCAGGCCTGATGACCAGCTTCCTGATATCAACCATGAAACCCTGGTCTATCATTCGATCTGCTTCATCGAGAACGAAAAACTTGAGCTTTTCTAATGAAATCCTGCCCCTGGTTAGCATGTCCAACAGACGACCGGTTGTAGCTATGAGTAGGTGACAACCTTTGTTGAGCTCATTGATACACCCGCCAGTGGAAGTCCCGCCATAGATACAAGCCGACCTAATGATAGTACCCGCAGAGAATTTGCAAGCCTCATGGTAGATTTGATCGGCCAGTTCACGAGTTGGTGTGAGAATCAATGCAATTGGAGTCTGACAATCTTGTCCATAGCCAGAAGCTAGATCAGAAGTATTTTTGAACATATACTGTAGAATAGGAATTAGGAACGCCAAAGTTTTGCCAGAACCAGTTTGAGCACACGCCATCATGTCTCGACCGTCCAAGATGACAGGAATAGCCGATTTTTGGATGGGAGTTGGTTTTTCGTAGTTAGACTTAGCAATAGCTTTCAAAATTGTCTGAGAGGAAATCAACTCTGAAAAATTTTCCATTGGCTTAGGTTTTTGCGACGGATCGTCATATCCGGTAATACTGATTGAGAATTCGTATTGTCTCTGAAAATTTTGCCCAACAGGAATCACGGTGTCTGCAAAGAAAGCATCATTGACCGAATCTTCATCCAGTGCAACAGGCGTGTAATCAGAAGGTGGTGGACGTGGTTTGCCTTCGTTGTCCAGCCATTGGGTTTCTGTGCACTCCTTAACAGTGTGCCCTTCTTTGTGGCATTTTTTACAGGCAGTGCTTGAAGGGGCTTGACTTGAAAACCCATCACTTTCAGGAAAATTGGTTTCTGTGCAATCAGAAGCTCTATGTCCTTCCTGTTGACATTTGTGGCATTTGAGGCTCCGCGGTGGCTTAGGATTTCCGTCTTCTCCGATCCAAACATCAGATGAGCAATCAGAAGCTTTGTGTCCTTCTTTTTGACATTTTCGGCATTTGAATGATCTCGATCCACTACCTTCAGAACGTCCGAAACCACTGTCCTTAGAAGGTGTTGCTTCAGCACCAGCGTCATCCCAAGCCCAGGGATTTTCTTCCTGTGAGGAGGAAAAGGTCAGACGATAGGAAGTAAAATGTAATTAAAATCAAATACTTTAAGATTCAAGGGTTTTTAATTATATTAGTATTTTCATTAATTAACTTACAGACATAATTGATGAAAATTGATTGGTGAAATTGAGAAATCAAATGAAAAAAATGATAGAAACCGATTACTGGTGGAAGCGTCTGTGGGAAAAAATGTGCGAGAAAGTAGCAGCACACGTCTAGAAAAGACTAAAGTGAAGTTGACCGCCTTGTCCTTCAAAAAACCGTAAAGTTACCTCCCCCTTCTTCCGGCCAATCGGCGGCAAATTAAGCTTTGAGACATAAGCGCCGCCTGCCTGATAGATATATGATATTTATCGTCTGATTTATCTTTCATTGTTTCTACTGTATCGTTGACGGCAAAATAACTTAACCAGCGATTTCGCTTGATTTACTTCTTGCGAGGTTTGTTCTTTGTTCTACCCTCTTCGTTCTATCTTGTATGTTGTATGTTTTATGTTCTTTACTTTTCACTTCTCAAGGTGATTTCAATTGAATGCCTACAATTTTATTCTCATACGTATTCACAATGATGCATCAGGATAGACCAGTGTGACGTTATGACGTTGTTATATTGGCTGTTATTCTCTTTGTGAACATTTGTCATACTGAGTGTTCTTTCAAGCGAACATTTGCCATTGTTTTTTTTCCTCCTCGTTTCTACCCGTGTCATTTATCTTGCAAAGGTCATTTTCCGTCCCATTAAATTTAACTTTTTGTTGCATCTCTTTTTTTTGTATTATGTTTTGCTTGCTTTTTCTTTTCTTTTGTATTGTTATTTCTATTTATTCTTTTTTTTCGTTTCCCTCGACAGATTCCGATGTTTCTGTCAAACATCTCGACATCCAATTCAATGTAGTGGCAACAGCATTCAAGGATTATTCTTTGGTACACGTCTACCTCGGTTAATACCATTATCTTGTATGAAACAGCTGACTAAAATAATCAGCAAATGTGACACAAATAATCAACTGTCACAATTGGTTGGATTGATTCAAACTTTTCCACCAGCCAATTACACAGTTCTCAAATTTGTCTTTGCTCATTTGGTTTGGTAAGTACTATCACTGCTACAGCTACAATTACAACTGCTATCACTAGAACTAGAACTAGAACTAGAACTACTGCGACCATTTGGTGAAGATGTTGGTGAAACTGATGATAGTGCTAGCTATTGCACCACAACATAAATAAATTGGCGGTTGCATGTTACTTGATTATCTAACAAGATGTGTTTAATTGATCATAAAACTTTTTTCTTCTTGAGGGAAATGAAATGGAACTATCTCTGTACTTCTCTCATTGACTCTCTGTAGTAAATTTGTCTACGAGTATTGCGAACAATTGTTTCGGTTAGTTGGTTTTTTTGTGTTACTTTTATCCTTGTTTCGTTTTTTCCCTTTTGTTCTATGTCATTTGTTCTTTCATTGTAAGGTTTCTTTTTTTCCCTTTTTTCTACTTCTTCTTGTTCTTTGTCATCTAAGTATCCGTTTTTTCTTCATCCTCTTGCATCATCTCCTTTTGCCCGCCAAAGTGGACTAGACAAGCTAATGACGTCATTACCTTCAATTGACTTACATTACAGGTTAAAAAGTGTCAATCAATAGATAAGTGCTTGCATTGGAAGTAAGTACTAACATCATCAGTATGTTTGTTGTTTTCTCTATCCTCAGGGTGAGTGACAACAGCAAGTTAAACTCGTTGGACAGCAAAAATTTGCCCATTTGTTGGTGTTGTACTCTTTAGCCTCTGGACTTTGCTAGATATATCGGTGTTCGAGCGTATGCAACCTCATCTTAAAGAATCAATGGGAATGATGATCGATCAGTTTGCTCTTTGATTTTTTTTTTTGTGATAGAACTCAACTTAACTGAAAAGATGCCGAAGAACTGTACAAGTGATGAATTCAATTGTTCAAGTAACAAAGCAAGATACAGAAACTCCTACCATCAAGTGAAGATTAATATGTCGCATGTCGCATTAGCTTTACAGTCAATTCAATTGCGTAATAGATAAGATGGAACAATCGCCTTGGACTCTTTCTCCTCCCTCTCTCTCTATTTCTATGGTGGCAACAAGAGTAACCTTGTTAACAACATCAAAGTTATTCTTCCATGTGCATCAAGTTATTATTATTTTGTGTACATTTGACTGACTTTGCTCTTGACCAAATGAAATTATCTTCATCATGTCTCGAATACGTGATTCAGCTTTGCCAGACCTCATCTAAGCTCATCCAGGCTCATCCAAGCTGTCTTGTCAGCCATTTGTCTCTGGAGCAATGAATTCACTGGTTGATGAATTTCCTCTTCATTCGATGTGAACAGTCCACCGTGTTAAGATGAATGAGAATGAACAAATGTCACTTCATTGGACAGAACAAACAGAAACAAGTAAAAGAACAAGAACACTCAACTCGATTGCCCAATTGCTTCTTCATCCTTACTATTTTATTTTTTTTCCTTCCCTACAAAGTGAAAGATACTTTTGACGAGTGAGTACTTTTACTGTTATATATATATATTTTTTCATATGACTTTTTCTTCTTTCATCAATTTTTTTCTCTGATACACCTGGTGCTATATTTTTTCCTCTCAACTGATGCCTTATTCACTGATGGAGCTATTTTTCCTCATCCCGATGATGGAAAGAATTTTTATCTTCCATCCTGATGGACATCAGATTGATGGAACAAAATATCATTCGACATCACTTGTACAGTGACACTTAATCGATTGATTTCAAACCATTCATTACTGGTAAAAAAGAAAAATATGAAGAAGAAAAACTATTACAGTAACGGCAAAGTTCAAAGTAAAGCCAAATAAATTGTTTCTTTTTATTTCTTTCAAAGGAAAAATTTTTCCACTGACAATGGTTTGACAAGTTTTTGTGTCTTGGATAGAATGTTAAATGTGAACAAGGACATATCTACACAGGAAAGAAACTTTAAGTTGAATTGAATTGAATTTTCTTTTATTTTTTCCCTTTCTTTTCATCTTCGTTGTGTCATTGAAGTGAAAAAACTACTTGATGATTATCTTGATCATCATCTCTGTCCAGTCAAGTTGAATGAATGATGAAAGATGAATGCAACATGTGACAAATGGACATAAGTAACATCAGTAGTTCAAGATGTAATTGAAAGAAACTAGTAAAACTAGAAGATACATCTTTCTTGTACAGAAAGAGAAAACATGGACACATAAAATATTTCGTGAGTGAGGAGGAAGAAAAAACTTTGTCGATTGTATACAAGTATTTCTACACATAGTTACAAGTAAGATACTTTCTTCAAGGCAAAAGTTCTAACAGAAAAGAATTTTTTTTCGTGTCCAACCAGTAGTTTACTTCATTGCAATTTAAGTATTGTGATTTCCTGTTAATATTTTACACACATTGTCCTAAAGCAGGTTGGTAACAAAGTAAATGGATAGACAAATGACATTTTAAATGATTGTATCCGTGAGATTTTCCTCTTTGCTCCTAAATGAAGTCTCAAGGGCTAAGAGGAAGAAAAGAGAAAAGCAAAGAAGATGTTTTGTCACTATCAAGAAGAAAAGGACAAAGTAATACAAGTTGAACGTAAAGAAAACGATAAATTTCCCTCTTCCTGTGTCACATTTAGCTTCATAAGTTCCTGTAAAATGGTTCTGAGTGAACTCGACGACTTTTCACATCGCACACACACAAACTGTGACATGGTAAAGACCAAGTGAAAACCTTGTGAATACTAATGAGGATACACAGAGAGATGAACACGCACACACACACACACACACACCAACACACACAAGTATCCTTCACACATGACGATGGATAGCATTGAAATGAAGAGAAAGCATTTGTAAGAAAAATCACTTGTCTCGCAAACAAGATGGATAGAACTTAAGATGATAGTAAGAAGTAGTCTTCGATGAAAGTTAAACAATGGTCAATGACCGAATGAACCAACCAAAAGTATCTTGAAGTAACGTACAATGTCATTAGTTGAAAATAAAAGCACAAAATTATTTAACACCCTGGTTAGGAATAGGAATTTCATAGAAATAGGCCTGGTCATTATAAGTAAGTAAAATGGTTGTGTCTGAAGAGTAAAGACCACACAGTGCTTAATGGCTCTTCTTGGACTAACCAAGTGTCAAGGCAAACATTCATTAACCTAGAACCACCACCAGAACTTTGTGTGAGAGACTAGTAAGATAGAGTAGAGTTGAGATGTGCTCGAGGATACCCGAAAAGGATTGTTGCTAGAGATGCTGGGTAATAACAAAAGGATATAAAGTATCAAAGAATTAATCAATGATCATGAAAAAGTAAAAAGCGCTCACATAAATTACATGGTCAGGCAGAACAAACACAAATACCAAATAAAATATACCTCACATGGACACATGTTAAAGGTCAACAGTTAATCTTGTGACTAATTAGTTACAGATTACTTGTTAGATACGGACATGGCTAGTCATTCATCTTTTTCATATACATTTGAAAACATCACACCGAATTAATAGAATAAATAGAACAAATAGAACACAAGAGAAAAAATCTTGAAGGAAAGACTTTACACACCTGTAAATGGTGAACATCATCTCGACAAGGTCCAAAGGATTAACTGTGTGAGTTGGACTCATGAGTGCAACTTCATCCTTACAATGGGACAAATTGTAGGCTTTTAAGGTAATAATTGTCATAAAGGATAATTCTTGAAGAATGTTTGACACAAGAATACACTCAGTCAGCATTTGTCTTTAGTACAGAGGAAGAAAAGTAAAGTAGAAATAAAAAAAAATAGGAAAAAACAATCGATTGAACATAAGATTGAAAAGCAAGTGAAAGGTTGTCAAGTGAATAGGACACTTTACGAGTTCTTAAGACTATTTCGTGCAGCAAGATGAATAGAAGTACACAAATGTTAAAGTAGAACGAAAAGGAGGAGAAAAAGATGAAGAAGATGACGAAAAAAGAAAAAAGAAGAAGAAGAGGAAAAAAAAGAAGGAAAAATGAAAGAGAAAAGCAGGCGGATGATGAACAAAAAGGAAATAGGAAAAGGAAAAAAAGTACTAGAAGAAGAAGAGAAAAAAATAAAAGAAGATAAAGAAAGAAGAAAAGTTTTTTTTTTCTTTTTCTATTCTTAGTAAAAGGATGAAAGAGGTAAGAAGAAAGCAAAGTAAAAATAAATTTAGAACTCGAACAAAGCATCAGCAGCAGTAGAGGAGAGAAAGAAAGACAGAGACCGAGAAATAGAGAAAGAAGAAGAAGATAAAGAGCACTCGATACTCAGCAAAGGATAAACAGTTGAGCTAGTTGTGGTTTGCAAGAGATCCAAGTAAAAATCATTAAAAGAGCAGGAGGAGGAGAAAAACAGAGAGAAAGAGAAACAGGATGATGATGATGATGATGAAGATGATGGTGAGACCAGGAAGATGCCAATGAATCAGTCAGTGAGTTGGTGAGAAACGAAAAAAACACCTCATAACGGATGCTCAAGTAAATCATTGGACGTAACTATCAGCTAAACAACATACACATTTGTTCCATTCGACATGACTCAATCAGGTAAAAAGCTCGTTTACTTCTTCTACTTCTTTCATTGACTATTGGACTATTTCACCACAAGCTGAGTACAAATGTACTACAGTAAATTGTAACCAAAAAGTAACTTACTAAATTGACATGAAAGTAACGGAAAGTACCAACAAACGAAGAAAAAAAAGGAAGAAAAAAAAATAATACAAATCAATTGCAGCTGGTACCGATGGGGAAAAAATTACAACTGAGAAAAGTAAACATAATGAATAAAAGTAAAACGAATCATTTACTTTAAATGATCACCGAGAACTAGGTGAAAAGTTTCACTTTGAAAAAAAAAGTTACTCCATCGAATCATGTTCTAAAGATCAAATTTAGAACTTGAAATGAAGTAAAAAGTACCATTCTTTGGTCCATGTATTTTTAACTTGCAGAATATTCTAATGATCATCAATGAAGTGACACATTGACGAATTACATTGCAAATTGCTTTGAATTTTTAACGAGATGATTTCGATGAATCACACACACGGAAAAAAAAGAAAAAAAGAGAAGAACAGTTCCAGTTGACTTGACAACAGTTCGACTTCATCATATTACTTAAATTGACGATCTACCAGTCAACGTGTCAATTTAGTAACTTTTTTTTTCATCCAACTTCTCCACAAGTTGTGTTGTGCTGTGTTCTGTTCTGTTCTATTTTGTTCTGCTCGACTGATCAAATTGCTGTGAGATGAGAAATAAAATTACTTGCATTCGCTACAATTACCGGAACCACCGAATACAATTGCTTCTATTTTCTCTCTGTGTATCTTCTTCTCACGAATCAATTTACACCGAACTAACTGATGTGTAACCTAGAAAATAACTGATGAAAATACTTGTGTCGAGTCTTAAATCTTTTGAAAATTCAAATTAACCGCAATTTTTTACCTTTTACTTGGTCAATTTACTTTTGGTGGAAAAGTTTGACACCAGCTACCGACTCTTTCTTCTTCTCAAGTGTAATCAAATGCGCATTCTTATCAGCCATTGTTATTCAGTTAAATGAATTATCTTTACTTGATCATCATTTTTTCTTTCCATCACAAAAAAAAAATCATTTAAAATTGTATCGATGATCAATATGATTAAATATTAAATGTCTTGCGTTCTATTATAGATATTGTTCTACCATAAGTCCTAACCAATCAATTCCCTGTTGGCTCAATGAAATTAATACCAAGTGAAGATTGCAATGATTTATGTGAAAGAACAAAGAACCTTTGAAACAGCTAAAAGCTTATGTAACTTTAATAATGGAAAAGATGCTTTGAAAAGAAATTCCATTCGATTACTTCAGGTATGAGGTAATCACGTACATCAAATCATTCAGTACAAACATCCTGTGTCACTGAGAATGTTGCATTTGATACGGTTGAAGGAAGTTCTGTTGTTCATGTGACGGTAAAAATCAATTTCACCTTTAGACATGTGATGTTTGAGAAGTATAGATGCTTACAGTAAATCACTCTTAGGTTTACAATCATTCTCTCAACTATTGGGTGAAATATTGTTGATATAATTCCATGTAACCAGTATCGTTAAAATTTATGAGTGCATCGTCAGGTTGTTCTATCACTTTATCCATCTTTAAGTGATTCGTTGAACTGATGAAAAGTTTTCATTGTAAAGAAAGATTGATTTTTTTTTCGCATTGATAATGATTCATGCTTACAAAAAGGGTTGATCTTTGTATTTTTATCAGTTCAATGGTGATCAAAGTGAATGAAATGTAATATCAGCCAAGAATTGGGATTTTTATAATCATCAATCACTTGAAAATGATATGAGGATGATGACAAAGCGATCAATGGAATGTCCATCCAATATCTATATTTGACCAATGAATCAAGTTTTCCTTTCTCTGATACAAATGAAAGTAATTACATCAGATGATGATGATGATGAGCAACATACTGACTCATTGAAGTTTCAAAAATTACTTTGGTTACTGAGTTAACTTTGAAAGGAAAACATTATGGTCAAGATGACCTCAGCCCAATTATCACATCATACTGACAATGGTGGGTGATTCAATCACTTACAGACTTTTCTCCTCTTCCTTCTTCTTCTAATCATTGGATCGTGAAAATCAACTTGAGGATCTGCAGTTGAGAAGACAAACTGGGCAAACTGAGATAGAGAAACATAGTTCTTCCATCAGAAAGACCTTTTGCAAGTTTGTACAAGTCAACTGACTCGTAAATTTTACTCAAGCAAAGTATTCTGCACTTTGGGTACTTTTGAAGCAGACAAGATGAACCATAAAATTGAAAGCCGTTTCATTGTAAATATTTCCTCAGTAACTCGTAACGATATAGCAAATTCACCTCCTGTTCTTCCCTGTTCTCAATGTATGTTCGACTGTATCGATTTCCTTGGTCTTATTTTGACAATAGTTTAAAGTTGTTTTTTTTCTTCTCTTCCTTCTAAAGTCGTTTATTAAACTTTCAAATCGATCCAATAATACAAATCAGTCAGGAAAAAAAGATATTTCTTTGAGTGAATTGTTTATTTGAAAATACAAGTAAACTGGTGGATTTAAAGTCATTCTACATTCTGTATTTTTATTGCAGTTTGAGTTTCGGAAATAAAATATAAATTATCTTTATCTTTGTCACATATGGTGTCATAATCATAACCAAGAGAACTAAATTGAACACATCTTAATCAACAAGTGAAATTAAAAATACCGTTGATGTGACATAGTTGACCATTTAATCCTTTGAATGATTGATGCACAATAAAAATCTTCAACCTTGAACATTGTAATCATCATTTGCATTTTACCAAGACATATGAATCATCTTTGTGATCTTTGATTATGTTAAAATTAGAGCGATTCCATCAGCATGATGATCACGACCTTTTGGATAATCTGATTGTTACAACATGATGATGATGTAAGCATTCTTCTGGTCAACTACAATGAGTCAATTGTAAATTGTAAATTGTAAATTGTAAATTGTAAATTGTAAATTGTTATAGTTGAAGGTCTGATTTATCTTCCAAAATAGCTTAAACATTATTGGTCTGATTCAGATGAATCACTGTTGACCTTGTATCGGTGAAATCAAATATCACACATAATCAAGTAAAGACCATCAATAAGATTACTTCATCATTTCAGATGATAATTGAACAAATGAGAGCACAAAGTGTCATCATCACTGATATATGTTCATTGTCCAACAAGTAATTATGAAATTTAGGTTTACCTTTAAATCATAAAGTTGAAGGGAAAAAAAAGAGAAAAATAACAACATCTGACATCGTACAATTTGACAAATGATCAAAATGATGACTTTATCTTGTCTCAAAAGTTTTAACATTTATTAGTGAAAGACACAAAAGTAAAAAATGTTATTCAATCACGTCATCTTTTTTGTTTGTTTGTTTGTGTAAAAAGTTTATAACTACTTTAAATAGTTTGCAAATGTTATTTTTTTTTATCTTTTCAATTACAATTTACATAAATCTTATGTTTTTATTCTACGGTCAACAAACTTGAATGATTTTGGTGAAATTAACCAACAACAACAACATCAAAAAGTATCTTGATTGTTAAGTATCTACTTTAAACAAGAATAGATAAGACAAAGAACAGTTTTTCTTCTTGAAAATGAAATCAAACAACACGGTAGTAAGTTAATTTATAATTTACTTGACTCGAAGAAGATGATTTTTTTCATTCAATTGACTATTTGATTGAATTTTGTACAAAATATTTTTAGCTTTACCGTTAAAACATTTTTTCTAATCTATTGTTTTGTGGGTAAAAAAAATCCTCATCAACTGACATCATCATGAACGATGTTGTTGATGTTGTTGATTGAATCGATTGAATATTGAAAATTGATATTGTGTTGTATATTTCAAATTAACATTTTAATTGACACATTTCTACCTGGTTGAGGTTGCAGTTACAGGTGCAATTATTTATTTCTTCTTATGATGACTACCTGCTGTTGTTTCTTCTTCCGCAGTGAAGAAGATGAAGGAGAAGATGAAGATGATCATCATCAAGTCTCACTTTGCTTAATTCTATTTGCAGTTTTGCGTGTTGTACTGGACAATCAGTGGAGGATAGTAATCACCATCCGAATAATAATAATGATAATAATCATAATAATAATCATATTCGTTGAATCATTCAATACACATGGAGAAAAGTCAATTGAAACTGAAAGTATTACTTTATTCTTTTTCCCCATTCCAAGGAAAAGTCTTTCACCAAGTGAAAGTTGATATTTAATCCGTATAATTATTCATACAGTTAATCCGGTTCATCTGTATTTGTGTGTGTGAGTTGATCAAATATTGCAAGTATAACTTTTTTTCTTCTTACATCAACATGTCACATGATTATCATGGTGAATTTGTTTTTTTTCTTCTCACAATTCATTCTTTCCTTTCTTCTTGTCCACGTTAATTGAGTGTCGATTGTATCTATAACTATTGTATATTGATATTGTTTATTTCTTCCTGAATCTTCATCTGTTTGTAGTCAAGTGGATAATTTTAGATGTACTCATTGTCATCATTTTTTTGTCACGATGATGAAGAAAACTTTTACATTTCTTCAACTGCTCAGCTGGATATTATTTGTTAATTCAATCACTGTCCTTGTTCAAGTCAATTATCACCAACTTACTTGGACAAGTTAACTCGATCTGTTACAATCAATCAATTCATCCACTTGATTTCCTAGTTTGCCTTGTTGTGCATTTGATTGGTTAGTTGTATTATTAGTCAGTGTGTAAATGAAAGTTTCACCAATTACAATGACCACTTGATTGTTGACGAGTAAGTTCTTCTTTGATCCAATAATTGGCGATGTTAACAAGTTTGATTAACTTTGATAATGGAACAAATGGTTTACATTTGATTAATTTATCTGGTTACTTTGTGCTACTGATTTGCTGATTGTCATGAATGCAAGTGAATTAACTCATCAAAGGAAGTCATTTTTTGTCTAATGAGCGACCGTGAGAAATAAATGAACATCATTTTACCAAGTGAAATGTACAACCTGTTGAATAACACATGAAAGATGTGTTTAATTATTACAAAGTTAATTAATTCATCAAACAAGGAAGTCACACGTGTTGTTGACAACACAAATGGCACAAAAAGAAAACTTTATCCATCTCAAGACCAGTGTTGTTCAATCGATGACACAAATTACTTAAACTTCACAAGATGATAAAGGAAATCATTGGATTGAAAGAAAAGTATTTAAAGTTGAATTAAATGAAAATTCATCACAATTTATCCTCAAGGTGTGGAAAATACATTTGTAAACCACACGAAGTAAGTAAAAATGTTAACAATAAAAAATACTTTACTTCAACTTGTAATAAATTAAATACATTTGTATGTGTGTGTAAAAAAATGTATTTCAATATTTTCATTGATCAACAAAGCAAATAAACACAAATGAATTAATCAATTGTACAAAAATTACCATGATGAAAGATGGAGAAGTTAAAAGAAAATTTTTTTATTAATATTTACATCTTTATTTTGTTGATAATTTTGCAATATCCGGATGTAAAGGACAATAAATGAAGAGAAATGATAATGATGAATATTGTTTTGATGATGTGACATAGAAAGAAAGGAAGATGAAAGAATGAGAGAAAAAATAAAGATGAAAATTGACTTTTACTCGGAAAAGTGATTTAAGTAGATGCGAGCATCTTTAAAAAGAAAACTTCATCTTTGTCCATTGATTTGAGGAAGAAAAAAAAATCATGACTAAAGAATTGTCCGATTGGTAATTGACAATATGTTGTTAACTGTGTGTGTGCAACTGTAAATGTGAAAAGATATTTAACGGTAAAGTTGTTCATCATCCTATCAGACGGATAAATTCTTTGTAAGTGTATGTGATGACTTGTCTACACCTAAGAATAGAAAATATAAGTATTTTGTGCATCCTTTTGTTTTAACCCGAAGAAGAAAGTGCAAGGATGGAAGGAGACGGTTAAAGAGAAACACCACCAACAGCAACAGCAACAACAGCCAAAACAACAACAACCGGTGAAGAACAAAAAGATCATCGCTCTTTCTTCTCTTTTACCTCTCACTCTTGAGCTCATCGTTTTATGTGTTTATGTGTTTTCCTCCTCCTCCTGAGTCTCACTGGCCCTACATCCAGTCAACATCAAGTCTACTCGTGGGGGAGGAGGTGAATTTTATTCACTCATCCTCTTGATCCTTCTCATTCTCTTTCTTCTTTCATTCTTCCTTTCTCTCTCTCTTTCTCACTCACTTCACCTGGTCCTTCTTCACAGTCACTCCTGACCATCAGTGCGACACTCAAGAGGAGGAGACTTTAAAAGTGAGGAAAAAAAAAAAAATTCTTATCACCATCAGGTTACCTGCTTCATCAGTTGATTCCACTCTCAGTTTCTTCTCCAACCACTGTCCAGTCAGTCATCAACATCCACCACTGTTCAACCATGTGGGTAAGATGAATGAAAAAAGAATTTTTTGTACAAACTTTAACTTAAACTTTTTTAAAGTAACTTTACTTTTCTCTCTCTCTCTTTCATTCTTATATAAAATTTTTATATTTTTTCTTCATAATTTTCTTGTCACTTTTCACCCTTATTCCTTTGCTTATTTTGTCTCTAAACACATCAATTGTAGTTTATTTAACTCAATTGTCTTTTCCTTTTACTACCATCACCGTCATCATCATCATCATCAACACCATCATGTCAAATTTTTGACATTTGTTAGGTAAACATCGATTTATACACATTTTTACTTTTATCATTGTTCATCTTTTCATCTTGTTCATCTTTCTTTTTGTAAATTTTCCTCCGGTCATCGTTTTAAATGTTATTTCTTTCTCTCTCTCTTCAGAGTTGTATGTTTGCTAAGTTTAACTTTAGTTAAATATTTTTTGGGTCAAGTCGAATGCCCATCTGACATGTTGAGGTGATATTTTTTTTCTGATGTGCATTTGCTCTGATTTTACAGAACTCTTCTTCTTCCTTCATCTTGTATTTTCCTTTATTTCTTATTTATTTTCTTTCTCGATCTCCTGTTGTCTGTGAAATGACTCTTAATGGTCATTTCAAGATGCAATAAGTACCATCATTTCATTCACAAAAATGTTTACCGCTGTGATATTGCTCAAGTTACCATGATGATGATGATAATGGTGATGGCGGTGATGATGATGATGATGATGATGTTGTTGTTGTTGTTGTTGAAATGCAAGTGACAGTGTATTGAATAGAGTATAAGACTAAATGTGAACAAATTTAATGACATAAAATCGATTTGATCAATATATTTGTCGGATGAAATTGTCAATCTTAACCGAAACTAACAGTTCGATCAATTAACCTCAAATAGCGTAACAACAATATGAACATTCAACTGACAATCGGTAAAACAAAAGTTTCTTACAGTGAATTTCATTTCACACTCGTAACAATCAACAAGTGATAATTTACCAAATACACTTGTTAAAGAGAAAATCATTTCAACTTGAACCATAACAAATGAATGCATGATCCATCCATTGCGCATCTAATTGCAATTGGATGATATCAATATGTAACCTTATTTGTTGTTGTTGTTGATTTACCCAAAAACTAAAAAAGTGTTTACTTTTTTTTTCATTTTACAGTCAACTTCAAACTGGGCATCAATGATTGTGACAATCATATCGATAATTCTCTTCATCTGTAATGATCAAATCAACGCAGTATCCAGTAGTATCTACTCAAACAGCTCATCAATTGAATGATATTAATTCAAATAGATTGACACTTCCATTTAATAATGGTCTTGTTGTCATTGATTTACCTAAAAATGCTCTTAAACTTCCAAAGAATCGTTTATCACGTAAAAGAGGTTCACAAAGACCATCAAATGTATATTCATCACCAATGGCATCACCATTACGATCATCATCATCACGAATTCTTCCAGATGGTGGACAAACTAAATGGGAACCAATGTCACCTAAACCACGACGAGTTCATAAACAATGGTCAGGAATGTCCAGTGAACGACGTGGACCTGGTGAAAGTTCACGTTCATCATCTTTATCCAATCATAACAACAACAACAATCACAACAACAACAACAATCATAAGAAACGTATGACACTTTACATTCCAACTGTAGCTCAAACAATGCGAGTCAATTCAATCAATGAACAACTTCCATCATATCGAAATAATCGACCACAAAAAAATCAACAACAAAATAATAATAATAACATTGCAAATTCAATACAACATTCACCACCATCATCTTCATCAATTGATCAAAATATGTTGAGAGAATTAAGTCCATTATTTGTACCAATTGAATCAAGAATACCAGCAAGATCACCACTTTCTAATTCACATGGTGATTTATTACCAAATGCTCTTGTTGAACAAATTCTTGCTGAAATAATACCTAAAATTGAAGCTGAAGATCGTGTGCAAGACGACAAATGGACAAAATGGACAAAATGATGCTGCTATTGGTTACATGACAAGACAACCTGTTAACTTATCAAATGGTGGTAATGGTGGTTATCAATCAAGTGCTAATTTAGTTAGTAAACCAAAACCATTTTTCATCCTTTAGAATATAGTTCGTAACTCTAAACTGTCAACTGCATCATCATTGTCTGCATCTCAAACTCAATCTGGTGGATACAGTTCACCTCTGGCAACAATCAACATCTCAACAACAACACAACCAATACAACAGCAACAGCAGCAACAATATCCTCAACAACAACAAGAACAACCAATTCAACAGCAACAACAACAGATTCCACAACAACAGGAAGAAGAAACCAATCATCACACAGGAGAAAGAACCAGTTCAACAACAAACTTACGAACCATTTCAAGAACCAGAACAACAACAACAACAAGAGTATCAACCACCTGCACCACCTCCACAGGTAAAGGGTCCTCCACCACGTGCTCCAGCTCCTGTTAAAGGTTTTGCCCCTCCTCCACCTCCTCCAGTTCAACGACCAATATCACAAGGTCCAACCAAAGGATTTTCACCTCCTCCTCCTCCTCTCACCACAGCAATCTCGACCTGCCCCTCCTGTAAAAGGGCTTCCTCCTCCGCCACCTCCACCTCCGGCTGTTAAAGGACTTCCACCACCACCTCCACCTCCTCCAGTAATCAAAGGTCGACCAGCACCTCGACCTGCACCTCAAACCTGCCCCAGTTAAAGGACTTCCACCAACCACCACCACCTCCTCCACAGGTAAAAGGACGACCTGCTCCACCAGTAAAAGGTAGACCACAACCACCTCCACCTCCCCCACAAATTGAAGAACAAAGACCTATTATACCCCAATCACCGGTTAAAGGGTATCCATCTCCATCGCCACCTGCATCACCTGCTCCCATTAAAGGTCGTCCTGCAATTCAACGTCCATCTCCACCACCAGTTGAACAATTTCCAATTAAAGGAAGAAGACCAGCACCTGCACCTGCTCCAGTGAAAGGTAGACCTGCTCCTCCACCTCCACCTCCTCCACCACAACAACAAGAACAATCTTATGATGAACCGGAAGAACAACAAATACAACAACAACAACCTCAAGATTTTGAACAAGCACCAATTAAAGGGCAAAGAAGTTCTTCCTATGGACAACAAACTCAACAATTACAACAACCATCCTTTACTAACACATCACCTCCTCCATCAACTACTACAACAATTTTTTTATGATGAACGTGCAACTTATACAAATCCGAATTGAATCAGTTACTCGTGGTTATCAAGATACACCAAATGCTGATATTGGTTTTGATGATGAATCAGCTGCATTTTCCGAAGAAGATATGCCATCAAAAAATGCCCTTAGATGATGAACCTGAATATACTAATGCACGTTTACAAATATCTAATCATTCAGTTAGTGATGATTACAATCGACCTCGTACAGTGGCCACCAATTCGAAATCTTCCTTTATCACCAGCTAACAAGGCTCGAAATGGTCGAGAAGATGAAGATGGATCAAGTGATTGAGTGAATCAAGTGAATCATCAGATTATGAAGAATCTGGTCCATCAAGTTCATTCAGGTCGTCATTGGGATCTTACGGTGAAACGAATTCGTCCATCATCAAATACAGGTGAATCACTAAATGATGAAGCATCTAACACTTCATCAAAAAGACACATTTTGAGTGTAACATCATCCTCATTATCATCATCTTCTTCCTCTTCTTCATCATCATCTCCATCTGCAACAACAGCGAAAGTGCAAAAACAAGTTAAAGCGCGAATTAGAAGGCAAAGTAGAGAGGAGTGCATTTCTTCCGGTTCGAGAATCCAATAGACAGACAGGTGCACATCTCAATTGACTGAGAAAAAGAAAAGTAAGAAGAGAAAGCGAATGAAAGAGAAAAAAACGAGAAAAAAAGAAAAATACTCGAATGAAAGAAGAAGAGAATAAAATAAAAAGGATACAACAGAATATAAAGAAATAAATAAGAAAGAATAATAAAAATGGTACTTGTTACTTCAAGTTAATACACACCACATCACATGCCTTGATGGTTGAGAATAATGCGCGTACATTTCAACAAAGTTATTTTCGGTGAAAGTTACTTGATATGCGAGATGCGAGATGCGAACTCACTCTCTCTTCTTTTATTTTCTTTTTCCTCTTTTTCACAACTGGTGAAGAAGAAGAAGAAAGAAGAAGAAGTGAGAAGAAGAAGAAGATGAAGTTGAAAATGAATCCTTTTGCATCCTTTGTCATGTTAAAATTCATTACCTGGGAAGAAAACGTCTTCTCATCTTCTTCATTCTACTTTTTATACTACTTGACTTTTCTTCTTCTTCTTCATCTTCTTCTTCTTCATTTATTTTCCTTGCGTGACCTGAATTTCATCAACTTGTTCATCTTGTCCACCTTTGTCACACTTGTTACACTTTTACTTAATTGGAAAAGATGATTAATAAATTGATGATAATTTAATTCGTCTAATTTACTCACATTGTAAGATAATTGATGAAATATTCAATTGAATCTTCTTCATCACTTTTGTTATTTGTAATCTTTTTTTCATCTTTCAATTTAACATAAACTTAATCATACACATAACAACAACAACAACAACAACAACGACAACACAGTGTGTGTCTGTTTATCTGATTAAACAAAGTTAGTTTGTTATTTACTTTGATCATTAATTTGCAAGTTTGTCCTAACAATCAAAGAAGAAGAAGAATAAAAAGAAGAGGAATGATATTTCTTAACTACTTTTCATCAGTTGATTGTCATAAATTGTAGACACAATGAACATCCTTTCATGGTGAGTCATTGAAGTGGACTCAATGTTGTTTGATTGTACTTCACATCAATTTACTTGACAATAGAGTAAAAGTAAAAAATAACCATTTATTTGTCGATGCATTCAATTTAAACTTGTTTAACAATTGACTTGTAATTCTTCATTTCAACCTATGATCAATGTATATTGGTTGAATGTTCATTTTTCTTCCGGTTTGTATGAAATAAACTTACTTACATGAACATAAATGTTCATCTTGTACAAGTTTACTGGTTAAACAAGTAAATCATTGAATAAATAATCAAAACAAAGTGACCACATTGTTTTGATTACACAATTGTATACTTGATTATGAAGATGTTTAGTTTCAATTGTAAAATGATTAATCAAACAAACACATGTTCTCTTGATGATTGAATCATTTGTCAACGATTAGATTAACTCATCTTTCTGTTTACTTGTTGATCAACATCAACAACAATATCTTGTGTGAATGTTTAATTTACCCAAAATAATAAATGTCACGACAATTGATTATAAACTCCACGATTATTGTTTAAATGACTATTTTTACAAAGATTATCTCATGATAATCTACTTTGACAACTTTACACCCACAGAAAATGGTGATGATAATCATTGTGATGAAACTTTTGAAAAAACTTTTTACCCTTTTGAATTTATGTCAATAAGTCAAAAAGTCGTCCCGTTGTCACCGTTAAATTGTTGTAAAAATGTATAAATTGTCACACTTTTTTTTGCTGTGCAAACCGATGAATGAATGAACTGATGATAAATTGATAAATTGATCAATCGTGACTTTAAAATCGGAATTAGTATCAATTTAACCATGACAATGTTACCAATGGGAATGATTGTTGTCACCCAGTAGTAAATGAATAGAAATAAGAACCCGGTCAATTGGTCAATTGGTCAACAGTCCATTCAATTAACTGTTGTAATCTATGTAAAAGTGATGGTCATTCATTGTGAATTTAAGAAAAGAAATTTTTACTCTTACTCTTCAAGTATATTCAATTTACTTTAAAGTGTATGAACAATTGTTAAACTTTTCTCTCAGTCACCGCAATTTCCTTTTTTTTCATTCTAACAAAAATATCAAGAGAAACATTTAAGTGTCACACGTTGTTGTACCGAATTTCGGACATTTTTCGTTAACTTTGAACCTTCAATTGATTAATTTTTTTCCTTCTTCTTTTTTTTCTTTTCTTTTATTCTTTTTTTCGGTAAAATTTTTTCTTCATAGTTCAATATATCAATGTGAAGTAATGTAGAGTAATTACAATTTGGAGTAATTACATTTAATGCATCAATTGTGTTCACACTTTCTCACACACACAAATGCATTAGATGATAATTATTTACTCTAATCATGGTTAAGTCGCAAGTAGAGCATTGATTGGTCAAGGTTATCCTTACAAATCACCAAAGTGTGTTAACTTTGATGATGATGACTTTACTTGATGATTGCAGATGTCTTCATCTACATTTTCATGGTCATCTGTGATTTGGAACAATGCGAAGTCAAAAAAAGAAGAAGAGAACAATTCACCAAGTGCAAGTAAAAGTGCAAAAGTGTTCAGCAAAAAGTTTTGTGTAAATGTACGATTTGTTGAGAGTGTAGATGATCAAAAGTAAATTACTTTTTTTTCATTTCCTCATTTACAGTTACACTCAACACACACACATATATGACTTTTTTATCAATTGAAGAGAAAAATTTATGTAACGTGTGACCTATCAAAAAAATCGACGACAAAATTCAAAGCATCTGACTGACCATTAAATGGATTGAATAGATTTTCTTTTTTTCCAATTGTCATGGATGTTATGAATGAAATGAAGTGAATCTTTAAAATCTGTCCAGCGAATTATAATTTCGGAAAAAGATGAATGTGAAAAATCATGTTATTTTTCACACATCCTATTAAATGTGTGACCCTTTGACCATTGAATGAATCTTTCATTTTTACCTTGTTCAATCAATACAACAAGAACATGTCTACTACTTACTTACTTTCTGTCTGTAAACTTTCAATACTTTTTTTTATTGACAAATTTTTGAAGAAAAAAAGACTGTGAAAAGAAGGACAAATTAATACAAGGAAAAATTATTTTGTGCAAAAGTCTTTCCTCTCATCATTTCAACAAATTGTTGTTGTTGTTATTGTTGTCATTTACTTTCAAGGGCACAAAATATTTGACAATTTGTGTCAGTAGGTGTTCAATAATTGACTCATCATTTGTTCATTTATCACTGAGGACAATGTAACGATCAAGTAAAGTTTTAACTTTTAAATTTAGTTAAATAAAAACTAAACATTAAAAGCGATAAAAGAAGAAAAAAAACATGATCAACAGATAACTTTTACTTGAGGATGAAGAAAGAAAACAACGAAAACATTTTACTTGTGATTCAGGTAAAAAAAATCATCTATTTAGGTAGATTGAAAAGAATCTCGCTTTTACGATTAACTTAATTGACCAGAGTATTCAAGTTAAACAACAACAACAGAAGAAACAAGTAACAAGATGAAGAAGATTCTTAAAGATCTTTCGATGTTGTTTAAGTTGCATTTTTTTTATATATATATTTTGTGTCGGATATACAACTTTCAAACTTTAAGTAAATTTCAGCGAAAGTAAAATTAATTCATACAATAATTTTGTTTTATCTGTTTTGCATTTTGGGCCAAAACATTTGACTCATCCGCGTGAGTATTTTACTCAGTTGAATGTAAAACACGAAATACCTTTCGTTACATTAATTCTCTACATCATTAGAGAGTGAATGTTCAGATGTAAATTATACTCGTTGCATATTTAGGTGAAAAAGGAGATGGTTAAATTGACTTTAAAGACTTTACTAAATGTGAGATACAG